>JANIJG010001432.1:45193-61331 GCA_024611175.1 Megaceryle torquata | reverse complement strand
AAGGTTTTTTTTTAAAGGGGGTAGAAACAATAAATTAAATAAAATTTAATTCGTTTTTTTTTTTTTTTTTTTTTTTTTTTTTTTTTTTTTTTTTTTTTTTGTCAAGAATCATCTGGATATATCCCAACCTCTTACAACTTACAATCGTTCATTACAAGAAGTCTGGTGATGTCTGCATCATGAGTTCACTATTCAGCTCTGTACAAGGCTAAGGTAAGATGTTTCTAAATAATTATGTTTCTAAATTATAGATGTAAATATATATGTATAAATATATATATACATACACACTTGACATTTAAACTGCATTGCTTTGGACTAAATCAGCTGACAGGCAACCTTAATGTTAATAGCTTTAGCGTGGCACTGTTTAACTGATTTATGCCCAGTAAAAGTGGCACCAGTTAGTGGCACAAAGCATCTTCTGCTTTATGAGGTCAAATAGCTACTAAGAAGAAAATAAATTCTATGTTATATGAGAAGCATGGTGGACAAATTCTGTTTTCATGGATGTGAATGTAAATTTAACATCAGTGACTGAAACTTATTCTAGCTTTACATTGGTTTGTTACTATTAATGCTACAGGAGATCTCATTGTGATAGCACTCTGTATAGTCTCTTCAGAAAAACAAAACTACTAATGCGATGTTCATCATGAGTAGTAGAAAATAGCAGCATCTTTCTGTCTTTCATCTTATTTACAGAAAATCAGGTGAGAGAAAGTCATAACTTCTTTTGCATACAAAACAACATAGGAACACAAGTCACAATTACTCTAGGTAAACACAAGTCATATACTAGATCAATCTCACCACTTTCTGTTGTTTATTGGTTTGTATAACTTGGATTATATGATAGACAGATTTTGGACAACAGAAATAAAACTATTTTGCTTCTAATAATTTACATCTGAAAAACATTTATATTCATCTTCTAATCAAGTTTCTAATTGCTATTTTGTCATTTTCAG
The DNA here is from genome assembly GCA_024611175.1 of Megaceryle torquata. Taxonomy (NCBI): domain Eukaryota; kingdom Metazoa; phylum Chordata; class Aves; order Coraciiformes; family Cerylidae; genus Megaceryle; species Megaceryle torquata. Next base: position 60,360 of record JANIJG010001432.1, on the reverse strand, counting down.
TAACTGAGGGGAGCAGAGATATATAAAATTTTGCTAAGAAAAGAAAATATCTCATTTTAAAACATGCTTTTATTGTCTTTTTATATTTGGTTCTGAATGAATGGAAAGGGGCTTCCTATCCTCAAAGAAAGAGATGTGCTACTTCCAGGCGCAAAAGGGAAACAACATGTCCTATATATTTTAAGTGCTGATAGGACTGTTCCAACATTGTTACATTCACTGGACTTTATCCAGGATGATGCTGAAGGTAACTAATTTTATAAATAGCAACAAACTGAGTGGCGTTATAATTTACATCAGTTGGGCCTTCTTGGCTTGAAATGAAACCGATTGTAATATGCTCCATACAGATTAATGGGGCCCTATTTTGTCTCCAAGTAATTGATTTCCAGAGCAGCAGAAAAAATATCCCATAGAAATCAAATCAGTAGGAAAATGTCTCAGCTAAAGTATGTTCTATCTGCAATCAGAAAAAGAGGACAGAAGTCTTCTAAGGTAAGTGTGATTAATTTAAAAATGTGCAAGGTCTACAGCATTTTCTCATTAGTTATTCAGTCATTAATAAAAATCAAAGGTCTCTGCCAGCATCCAACCTTACTGAGCAGTCAGAAACTTGATAACAAGGTTCTATCAAAGCTTAGAAGCACAAGTCCACTCTGAGATGGGAAATCCATTAATTTCAAATACTAATTGCTTCCCATTATTGTGAACAGTTACTGTGTGTTGTTGATGGAACAGAGAAAAGTACTTGGAAATGAAGTTTTCTCATAGCTCCAGGGATGACCCAATGTCATTCCAGAGGACTATATGTTTCAGTCATGGGAAAGAAGGGATCAGTCATGGCAGGCAGATGTTCTGAGTCAGGACACTACACCCCATACGGGGATAGAGGGACTGTGCTTCTCAGAGATGCTAGCCCTTCACATTCTGCTGTGTCCATGTGAATGGAAGGCCTAAGAAATGTTTTGGGAAATCTTTTATAAGCAAGACTTGTTATCACAGACCAGCACAGAGGTTAGGTTTATTATGATAGGACAAACTGGCAGGATAATATCAATAAAAAGTCTAAAATAAGGTAAAAAAGAGATATCTTGAAGCTGCCTGACACATTCCAACTATATGTCTCAGTGGTGTAAATCCTCTAACTGCTTGCTGTATTTTATTAAGGTATTTTAACATTATTATGTACAAAGAAACTTTAACATTAAAAACTTATCTACCAAACATCTTTTTTAAGCCCTGTACTGCTTAACACTGAGTCTTCCATGTCTTTGAGAGGTCTGAAACATTAATGTTTCAATTATGCCAACTTCAGCTGAACCCTGGAAGAGAATGAGAAATAAAAAGGAAAAGAATCTCATGGAACTAGTTACAAGAAGCTGTACATGTCCTGTGATAATGCCTTTTGCTCTTTCTATGACATCCAAGATCATCAGCAGAAAAGAAGACCATAGCTGATGACTTCAAACCTTCACTGGAGAAATACTCATGGCTAGTGTTTCACACTGAGTGAATGGGGAAATAAAAGACTCTTAAATTTCCAAAGAAATTCCCTTACACAAGCTTAATAGAGAAGGGGGAAGTAGTGAATAATCAGTCAATTTATTAACACAGCATTTGGAGGGATCATCATGTCTTAATATAAAACACAAGCTGTACTTCAGAAAAATTTAAAAGGTATTTAGTGGGAAAAAAAAAACAAACAAACCCACAGTCTTTAGGCCCTAGAGAGGGAAAAGTTCACAGACTTGTATTAGCTCTGCAAAATCTTCAAGAAATTGATTCTAAAGGTTTGCAGGAGGTTTTCAGAAGCTCCATCTGTCCCAGGTACTAATAGCAATTCAACAAGTCCTTTTAACAAGTAGGTTGTAGGTCTGATAAAACTGTTAATCTTGTATGGTCTTCCCATAACCTCAGAAACTGCCAGTTGCTGCAGCATGTACTTCCTCTGAGACATATATATTTGTCCACTCCTTAAGTTTATTCTCACTAGAGGTGAGATGGTTCAAAGTGCTGTGAACAGCACAGAGAACATTTTATCTCTGCAATACTAGTGTCAATCTGCCATAAATCATGCGTAATCATAAATTGTTTTAACTGTTGTTTTAATACATGAACTCTTTTGAGATAGTTGAACTTTGAAAGACCAACCTCTCATATACACTGATTAAAAAAAAAAAATCACAGGACTATAATAAACTGTGAAGGGTGGTGTGAATTTGACATTTTAAATATTTTATTCTCAAGGTATAGACTGAGATTATATTGGTCATCTCAGAAAATATGTCCTTCCTGTTGATTCATTATCTCTGCCAACTTCAAAAAACTAAAGGTATCTCTTTAGACAAGAACTACTGCAGCGCTGTATATCTTTTAAATTTACCATCATAATAACTTAGTGGGTTATAATATTTATGAACAGTTTCTTCACCATAAGAATTTACTGGATTTTCCAACATCAGATAAATCAAAGTCTTCAGATTAAAAAGGCAAATATCATTCTACATTTTGGTTATTATACATATATTTACATCAAAATTAATCATTTTTATTCTGCTTACCCTTCTATGGATAGTAACTGTTTTAGACTATCATTGAAATGTTGCCAATATAGATTTAAAATATATGCTGTTGCAATTTAATATTTTTCACCAGTCTTCCTAAAAAGATTTATTTCATTAAAATATGGTTGGTTTTTTTTCAAATGGACACTAGGAAACCTAAGATATAAAATGTCATGGCTGTACCAACAGCCACAGTTATTTACAGTGTATTTGTCAGTGCTAAATATATCTATGTTATTTTATTTCAATGTTGACTTTTCCTAAAAGTTTTATATTATCAAGTCAATTCTGAAGACATTCTGGAGTATGAGACCAGTTACACTTAAATTTCAGAAATACTGATAAATACATATGAAGCAGAGAAGGATTAAAGCCTAATCCAAGCAGGTATGTTATGTTGATTGCTGAGGAATGACATGCTAGGTGGAGTTTTATTGAGTCTATAAAGGCACTGATATACTTGATACACACAGAGCAGGAGAAACAGCCCCAAAACTAGATAGCCATTTCACTCATCATCATTTTAGTCCCTGAAAACCTGTCAGTGGGCAAATAAACTGAAACTGTGTCACAGTGACTTCCTCTCCAACGCAGAAATGTTAAAGCTCCCTAAGGGCCAAAAAAGAATTTAACTTCTGCAACAGCTTGCACGCAACAGCAAATGATATGTCATTCTAGTGTTTTATTGAAACACCTGAATGTAATAAAGAAGAACAAGTAAGTTTTGATGTATTGCTTTCATTCTGACCATTACGCACTTTTTAGCAAATCAACATATCCAGATATAGTGAAAAGAAAATACCAGTCTTTTGTAGTTCCAACCCACACTGGTATAAATACATATTGATATGTATACACAATATATATTGCATATTAATGAAATTCATATACATGGACCAAAAAAAAAAAAAAAAAAAAAGCTCATTCTATCTAGATATTCACATATGAGGTTCCTTTTCGAAGTCAATGGGAGGACTAAATTGTATCTTGTAGGCATGGACCTTCAGTGGGACAACAAGCACCTTACCAACCCAGAAAAAACCCAATTTTTGTTTAGGAGTGAAGAAGCAAAGTCCTGTATAGAATTGTGGTACATCTCCTTTCCTACAGGCAGCCAAGAAAGAGTGGTGCTGAGGTCTCGTCCTGCTGCTCTCTATTCTCCTCTGTCCCTTTTGAGGTAATAGATAGAGAACAATTCCTGTTCCACATTTAGCACAGAGCCTGCAATTCTGCCTGTCCTTCACACAGACTTGGCAAAATGATAAAAGCATATAGGCCCCCATGTTCCTGTCTAGTTGCTGGAAAGTCTCAATCCACAAAGCAATTTCATTTTCCCTATCTACAGTGTTTACATAAGAAAGCTTCTAAAATGCACATCAGAATGCAGTTTTATGGTGAATATATGTTAGAACAGGTGAGATCAAGAGAAGACATTTACATTTGCAGAAGACGGTTTGATTTTTCTTAACTTTCAGGGAAAAAAAGAAAACACATACACAGAAAAAAAAAGGAAAAAGCCACCAAAAAACCCCAAAACCAAACAAAAAAAAATAACACCAAAAAACCCCCCAAAGCAAAAACAAATCACAAAAACAAACAAACAAACAAACCAAAACCAAATCCAAACCAAACCAAACAAACAAACAAACAAAAAGACACAACAAAACCAAAACACCACATTCTAGGGTCACTGAAGGTTTTGAGGTCATGTCAGAGCAAGAAACTAAATCCAGACTTTCTGAGTCAGATGAGGAATATAATCAGTGGCCCTCCTCCCTCCACTGCCTGTTTTTATAAGAACGCAACTAGCTTTCCAAGCCTGACCTTGGTATGACTGAAAATCAGCACCTGGGCATAAAGGGAAATTTGAGCTTCCATCTAATATTTCCTCATTCTACTGATGGCTTTTTTTCTCTTGATAATTGGACAGAATATGAATATGAGTTAGTTCTCTAGGATTTCAAATATAAAGAAAGTGGCTTTGGTTACCCTGAAGGTGTCAGCACAGATATGAAACAAAGTTTTTCATCAGTTCATTTATTAGTTGTGGAAATTAATTTTTTATTTCCTATTCTTAATGTGAAGTTAAACACCAACAGTGTCTTCCCCCAAAACAGAACTAGCAAAAAAGAGGAAGATACATTGACCTTTGCTCAGGATGTCTCTATGCAAGTTAATACCTTATACATCCAAAACTTCCAGCAAAGAAGCAGGGGGAAGATTCCATTGACACAATGGCTCCAAAGTGCTTATTTGGCATGTAACATTAGTATAGTAGAACTTCAATTGTTATTTAATATAATAAAATGAAGCTCTGCAAAGTAGAAGTTTGAACTGCAATTATTTTAATTTTTTAAAAATCAACATATATTAAATGTCTTTTGCCATAAATGAGGGTATGCACATTTACATCAACTGAGGATCCAACTCTCATGAAGCTTGGAATCACAACGGGATTTGTTGGGTTTTTTATATAGTTTTTATGTGGACATCCATAACCTCAGACAAATCATAGCACTGTAAGAGGGTTTCAGTTGTAAAAATCTCTCCTGCCTAAAGCAAACTTAGACCACAAACACAGCGCCTGAAATTCTCCCTTTGGTTACTACTGAGTGTGTATCCATATCACAAAAGCAGCAGCCTTCCTTAGAAAGGGAAAATCATCAGAAGTCCCACAGATGAGTGAGAAAATCAAGAGATCAGGTTTATGTTTTGTGTCACACAGATATATGTAAAAGTTTATGAACCTCATCAGTTTTCCTAAAAGAAATGCAGCTCACATTTACTGAGTTCCAAATCCGTCTCTGAAGTATAAAAAGATTAGAAAGTTTCAGTGACCTAATTAAGTGCAATTCAGTTAATATGCTCAAGGAAAATCTCTCATTAAAAGTATTTAAATGCCTCTGCTGACCAAATTTTGTTATAAAAAACTTCCTGAAGTACCCACATTTTTAGTGGTTTTTTCTAATAAATAGGAAAACACAGTAATAACTGTCCAGAATCTTACAGTGGGGGAAGTGTTGTCTGTTTTCAATTCAGATTACTTAAAGTCCATTCCTGTTTATCTTCCAAACTGAATGAAGAGAAACTATCAAGGGCCTTGCAATCTATTATGTGGCATCAGGCAAGTCCCACAAAAAGGTTGTGATAATATTTAAGGTGTGTTTGAAAATAGGTAGGTTCTTGGCACAGCATTAGACAGATGAAAGGTGTCAGGGAGAAGCTCTAGTCAAAAAATGACAGGTGCTGTCATGTCATTTGTTTCTTTTTTTGGTCTGAACAGACTGTGATAATCTACAAACAAGAAAACAATCATTCTTTCAGAGATCCCTTGTGCAACATACATTACCCTGTTTCTTGGAACCACTGATATTCACTGTCTGTGTTGACTCAAGCTTCTATACAGTTGATGATGCTTAAAAAAAAATTCTGCATCATTCATAGGAAAAATGTGGTGTCTTGTTCATCAGTCATAGTGTCTTAGCTCTAATCTTTATTTTAGCCTTGACCTGGAAGTTTATTAACCTTTTTTACTTAGAGGATTTAAAATCTATAAAGGCTTTTCATTTTTTGCTGTTAGCAGTTCCCAAAGTATAAAAATGGTTTTTTATTCATGTGAAACACTCTAGGAGAGAGTGTGAATTTTCTACCCTGGTAAAGACTTAAGAATACTTTTCCATGTTTTATCAGGAATTATTTTTCATAAGGAGAAGAAGGGGAGTTGTTTGCCTTCCACTTGAAATACAGTGTTGTACTTTACAGGAAAGAGGTCTGGAAAGGGTGTTCAGGGAGTACAAAATACAATACCTGATCCCTCAAGGAAACTCCTTTAGTGAATGTTTAACAGCTGGTATCCCTACATTGTGCTAGTTAAGTACAGAGCTCCTTGCCTGCTGATCTAGGCAACCAGGCCAGACACATGTTGGGATCTGCCTCCCCTGAAATCAGTCTTTCCTAATAAATCAGACTGGCAGCTGAGATAAACTAAGGCAGATATAATAAGCCAGTCCCATCATTCCTTTCTGAAACCCACTTTCTGCTTTTATCAGAACTAGTCATGGTATCTTGAATTCCAGCATCAAGGTGCATGTCATCCAGTTGCAATGGCTGGTGAGAAGAACACTCACTGTGACCATGCTTTTCTCCAGCAGGATGGGTTAGGAATTAGTTGTGTGCAAATGGGGGAAGTAATACCTTTTGAACATTTGGTATTGGCCAAGTGAGCTCAAGAACAAAACATTAAATGAAAAGTATTCCAGTTTCTTTCTATGTGTCCTATCTTTAATGGTAATATCTGCCTCAGTAATTCACAGAAACTATTCAAACTCTGTTCTAAGGAACAATGTGTGGTATGTAGGTCAGCCTCTCCAGTGATTCTTTTTCTGTGACTTTCTCTGGAGATGGCGGAAGGTTTTTTTCCTTTCACTTTATATCTAAGAGCACAATGTTCTACGGATTCATCTGAAAAATGCAGTGATTCACAAATAAATGAACAAAAATTAGAGTAAAAAAAATTGCTCCGTGAGACTCAAATAAAAAAAAAACAAGATAAAAGCTGTCTTGGCTTTGTTTTAGCAGCACACTGACTCCCACAATAAAAAGAAAAGGAATAATACTGTCAGGAGGATAAAGAGACTTTTATGGGACTTCAGGAAAATTAATTGTATCAATTTAGCAATGCTGAATACTTAATAATGGTGAGCAGCTGAGAGTGACTCAGCATTACATCCAGTATGCCCATTCTCTCAGGAAGTGTTTCAATTGAACATGAAAATTAGACTAAGTTTTTTTGATTGACAATGACTAAGACACATGTAAGATGTTAGGGGATTGAGTCATTCTTCTTGTTTTTCTCAAAGTCATAGTAGAAGAAATAGTTCAAGGAACTAGCCTAGTCAGATTCTCAAACTGAAGCTGATAATTTTTAAGACTTCAGGTGGTTTTCTAAGATCCTATGCCCTTTTTGCTGCCCCTTTTTATTTCCCAAAGGGAATTAGTTGTCACTGACATCCATCTCCAGAGCTCGTTCCACAGTCCTGCAAGATGTTGCTGCCTCTGGTGCCCTCAGAAAAGCTTTGCCTGCCTCTGTATTTTTGTGCACAAGGTGCCACAATTCCTTTAACACTGCTGATTCCCCAGAGTATGTGTTTATTCTGATAGCCAATGTCACTTTTACACGAAAAGGAGGTTGATTTTTTCATCACTTTTAAGTCTCTGCTGTAGCCAGCTGCTGCACCCTCCTGTTTACCAGGAATTGTTTTTGTCTATCAGTGAAAATCTCAACATGAGGAATGAAAAAACAACAATATCCTGGCTAGAAAAAAAAATGGGCAGAAACAATGCTATGAGACAAGAACAACTCCTATTTACCCTGTGAGTGTAGTCTGCCCACCGACAGATAATCTTCTGGGCATGTCTGGGGGGAAATTTCCACTCTAAGAAACTCATCAATAAACTTTAAAAAACCCCACAATTAACTGAGGATATATTCAAATATGCACTTGTGCAAAGATCACAATGAGAGGTGGAACATGCCCTTCACCTCAATTTAATCTGAATCAATGGAGCTCTTGTTTGTAATGTCTATCTTGATATCAAGCATACTGATAGGAGTTGTGAAAGATGTACCTCATATAAAAATTAGGCAACAGCATCTGAATACATTGCATCATTAACTCTATTTTCCTAAAAGGTCAGTAAGATAAATTTAAAAATACCCACATACACATATTACTGGATCCAGTGCAGTCACGTTGTAGCCATGTGACATATAGCACTGTATTGTGGAAGAAAACCAAACAGTTCACCTCCCATAAGGATACTCTAATAGTCATAAACAAGAACAATTTGATTTGAAATGACAACACAAGTACCAATGCCAGCTCATTCAGGCAGGTTATAACTTAGTTTACAGTAATTCAACATAAAAACACCCAGAACTTTTAACTATTAACACTGATTTGTGATGTCTTCATTGAACATTGCAACACCTTTCAATTCAGACAGCTTTAATAAGCCTTTATCACTCAACCCATAAGAATGCACATGTTCTTCAGTTTATGTGGTAATCCTAAGAAGTAGATGCTCATGTCTTAATTTCAGCTTCAAAATCACTGTTTAAATGTGCATCTGGATTATCAGTGGTCACGGGTCTCCTGTTTGCAGAGTCCGGCCTATCCTCTGGGCAGAAATAAACTGCAGTGAGATGAGGTTCCAGTGGCAAAGCAGTAATTCCTTTGCTGCAAATTGGTCTATTACAAGCAGTGCAACAAAAATTACCAAGATATGTAGAATTTACCAGACAATTTCTTTATTTTCTTTCATGGCCCTCTAACCATTGAGTTTTCTTTTACTGGCCTTTTTCAGTTCTAGGTAATTTTCATGCTAGTTTTTGATATGGGAAAAATAGTAGGCTCTATTTTTCAGAATCTAAGCTTTTGGATTCATAACAACTCTGCCAGATATGTAAAGGAAAGGTAAAGGAGTACTGTAGGAATTTTTTTTACCTCTATGTTTCTCTGGCTGCTTAGCTGCTTGTTGTGTGTCCGGGATATTACCATCCCTAATGTCTTTTCAGCATCAGTACATAGGCCCTCAATCAGAGGCTCACTGACCATGCTTCCTCAACTCTCCCATATTCTGAAGTCCTAGAACTTCCAGAGCACCTAGCTACAGAGATCTAGTTAGAGGGAAACATAAGTTCCTGTAGTCTTAAAATAACTCAGTGAAGGAAAAAAAAAAGATGGCTAAAGGCCAACAAGGACTATGTAATGTATCTCTAACTGTCAGGAATTTTTTATGCTTGTGTGGCTGCTCTATCTCATACTTGGAGAATTTGTCACGTGCTGTCAACACTGACTGATCTCCAAGTGTTTTTTCCAAGAGCAGCCCTTTCAAGTCACTACTGATGAACTTAGAGACAGAGACATTTTCCCTAATGGAGTTGTATTCTCCTTTGTCATTTTTTTTTCCTTTCTGGACCAGTAAACAGTAAAAATTGCTATCTCATACTTTGCACCTGCAGCCACGTAGAACTGAAAATGTCTCTTGAAACCCAAGGCGTAACAATGAAGATACTCCTCTACTGTTGCCCATAAGCTCATTGGCAAACAATTCTGATCCTCTCCAATGACAAACTCTTAGTTTGATCACTAATAGTCATTCCTGTGCTGCACTAAAGTATATGAGTTACATCTCTGTCAGCATAGCTACTTTCATAACAGAGAATGGCTCACATTCCTGATGCTGCAACTAGACTCACACCACAGTTGATTTTCCTATTTCTCACCCACATACCTCACCTTTTGTGCTATGTGTGCCCCTTTTGGTGTTCCACAGGTGCAGCTCCAAGCTAATTAGCATAGCAGGGCATTGTTGTGTACTTATATCAAGCAAACACTGGCAATAGTCTCTGTAGATAAATCTCCAGTTCTTTTATCACATACTTGGTTTCATCCAAATTTGCCATCTTCAAAAGACTTGATCTTTACCAACCAATCTCTTCAGTTTTTCAGAGTGCTGCAAGCAGATGGAATGAATTCATCCCATGAGTCACTCCAGACCCTTAGTGTGCACAGATTCCAAGTTCAATGCAAGCGCAATTTCCCATGTCATTTATGGTAATTGAAGATCATTGAGTGACAATTAATTTTTTGCACTGTTTGCCTCTCAGCAATGTTGTTTGCTATAAATTTAATTTACTCCAGGTCCTGAAGTGAACTGCATTGTGATTTTCCAGCCCTCAGTGTCTTCAGATGCTGAGAAGGGGTCTCTCTGGACCTCTTCCCATGATTACAACAGATATTGGAGGTGACTTCATTGCATCAAAAACTTCCTATTTCCCTGCCACTGATGTTTGTAAGGACCATTTCCTCAATTTTTGATCATGAACTGAATAACACTAGCACGAAGCCGTTAGCCACTTCATTAATAACTTTCTTGAAGTGATGCATAGCACATAAAAGAGTCATTCCTGGACTGGACAGTAATAGCTGATACCTTTGAAGGAACACCACATTTCTATTCATTTCCCCTTTTTAACCCTAAATAAAAGATGGACTAAGGTATTCTGGCCTTTTCCTTCACCTGTAGGTTTTGAATCTCCTATGTTAAACTACTTACCAAATCACTCCTGTTTTCCTAAAGCAGTCACCTCTCCTAAATTTGGTGTTTCTAGATTCATTACAGCAGGGTCTGTTAAAATGGAGATGTAATTTGGGCCTATCAATAAACAGTCTTATCAAGACTTATCTTGATGCATATAGAGATCTGTACAGCAACTCTGTACTAATTTGTTGTAACAGGATCTACTTGACTATTATGTTCCCATTAAGAAAGGCACTCGTATTCTGGAAGGTATCATTTAAAATGCTACTAAGGAGAGAATAACATAGACAATCTTGCATTCCTTTAGATGGTGGGGACCACAGTTGGTGCAGCATCAGACAGGCTGTGATCCATGTGCAGCAGTGCTGGCCAGACCCCATCCATAGAAGAGATTCTACCATTTCAGTCATTTGAGCTATTACCAGCCTTTCTCACAAGAAAACAGCTCATTTCAACAAAACATTATTTCTACAAGCAGAAATGTTGCTCCCATGAGAACTTTTTGCTGCACCATTAGGTAAAGGTGAGGCCATGAAGGAGACATAATCACTGGTACCAAGGGGGAACTGCCTGCAGGCTCCTCCATTGCAGTGAGCTTGTGGAGTCCTTCAGCCAAAGGTTGTACAGCATGACAGAAGCAGCTTAGCACAGCACAGCACTGGTCTGTGCCTATTTAAGATAGCAGTTATGTGGATCACTCACTCGTCAGTGTACATTGGTCACTGCTTGAGCACTAAGTTGCTCTTCAGAAAAAAGAAAGTGGCTAAAAAACCCCAAACAAATAACTTATTAGGACTATGGGAATAACTTCACAAGTCAGAATGAATTTAACATTCTTATTCCTGCATCAAAGATAATAATGTAGTGTAGGACTTAATGATTAGATAAGTATACAATCTGTAATATCACATTTCACAAAGGTGTTCCTTATTCATAGGCTCCAGATTAATTACAATGCATAAGTAATTTACTAGGGAACTAGAGAAGATATCTGCTGGTGGTGGTTACAGGCACAAGCAATGCCATTGTCATGGTCCTGACTCCAAATACGAGGTTGCAAAGGTCAACTGAAGTGTTTGCATAATATTTGGACTAGAGTGTTGGTAGAGGTGTTGAGATTAGTTAGGTAAGTAAGCACAGAAAGTACATCACATGGAGCTGACAGGAGAAAAAAACCCCACATTTTTAGAAACAAATTGTGCCATTTGAGCAATGACACAATACTTGTACACAGTGGGAAACCCATGCATAAAAATTATAAAAACTTCAGAAAGGGTTTAATCTGAGCCATTAAAACCATAAGCAAAATTCAGTCAGCATCAGAAGGAATGCCATGCATAGTGCAGGAGTGAAATCATTCACACTGCCAAACAGCGCCTGCAAAGTTTTGTTACAAACAGGGACACCAACAGGAAATGGCACACACAGCGTACTTGCTGGAAAGTAGTGAAATGGCTCACACAGCCTTGTCCATACTTATTGTAGATTGTACAGCATCATGGACTGTTATCTGTCTTCTTTGTGGTAAAAAATAAAACCCACACCTTTACATTCCAAGTAGCACTGCATGAGAGACAGCAGTTAAACAAAAGCCCATTCTCTGTTCCCTGATGGATGAGTCAGCGTAGATGATGCTGGCAACCTAAAGAAAATACATGACTATGTGACATTCCTGTGGTCCTTGGAGAAGCACTGCAAGGAACTCAGTCAAGGAGTGCAAGAAGCATTCACTACAAGCTGACAGAAAGACATTAACAGGAAATGATGCTAGGGGTCTTCCCAGAGGCTATGCAACTGTCAAAAAATGGTGAGAAGAATGTGAAACAACAAAAACATTACTATGTTTTGCCTTTTTGATCAGAGATATGAATAATTCACACTCAAGTCCTCCCTCCCTGTCTTCTTCAGCTACAGAATATCACACTTCCCTGCTTCACCCACATCCCTTGTTTTTTCTCATACTGACCTCACTTTCATTTTTTTCATTTTTATTTTTTCACTTTTATTTCTTTGGCAGAAATATTTTTTTATCCTGCACTCAGTTAGTGTACACAAATGAAACCTTGATGTACACAGGTTGGAGGCTGTTGTAACAGAAGACTTGATGATGCCTCTCTCTAGGCGCACCCCCACAGAAAGCAGGTGGATTTACTCTGACTCAAATGCTTTTTTCATCACCCCATGAGCAAAGCACAGAAATGAATAATTTTTGGGGCTTAAAAGCAATTTTATTTTCCAATCCTCCTCAAACTCAAAGTAAAAAAAACAAAACAAACCAAACAAAAAATAAACTGAGCACCATTCTTGTTCAAACTTTCCAAATAAAATTGCATTTGGATGGAACTCACATCTGGAACAAAGAAAAGTTTCTAAGTGCTTTTAGCCATTAAAAGCAGTGTATTAGGTTATAAACATGATGTAACCTTATCACTGTCCATAATAAGATACTCTGGCACCCAGAACAAGGTGGCATCAAGCTTTCATGTCTTTAACTGCATATGCATATATATATGACATTCTGTCTCTCATCCTACTCTATCCAGAGTCTTGATTGCTCAGCAGGATTCTATCAGTTGTTTTGTATATAATGTATGGATAGACAAGTACCATGGCAATTTTCCCATCAGATAAATGCAGTGTGATATATCCCATGTAATCGCCACTATTTGTTTGTGATCAAGTCTCCCCCAAGATGGAGTGGGCACAGTGAAACCGTCAATGTGGGGAAGTTGAAGTGACATCTAGTAGACCCCTTCTGCCCACCCCCAACCCACAGGCAGCAGCCTGTTCTTCCTTCCCTTATCCCCCTCTTTCCTGAAGGCCTAGGAATAAGGACTATCCTCCTGCAGCATGAGAATAGCTGGCAGGGCAAAGCCAACTACAGGGAAGAAGATTGAGACTGGAAGCATATATCCATGTGTGTGCATCTGTACTCTGCTTGGGGTCATTGATGGCAGACAGCAGACCATGGTGTTCAGAAGACATTGAAAGATTGATCTTCCCTTTTTCACATTTTCTGCTACCCTTTCCCCTTGTGTTCCTGCAAACCATTAATTTCTCAGCCAAAACTGAATTTCATCCTCCTCTGTCACGAAACATGGATGCTGAGTAACAGTGTATGGCAACTGCTGAAAAAAAAAGGATGAGGAGAAGAGCACAGTGATAATATCTGCAACAGGGCTGGTTTTGGTAAGCTCAGAGTACATTTTTGTGCCTGTATGTTTCTTATTAACAACTATATCAATAGATTTGTATTCAATTTTTGAACTTGTGAGAGGACAGGTCTCAAAGGACTTTTTCCAATTCATATTCTGCCTTCTCAAAAGAACTGAAACTTTCACGTTTGCAACCTTCTTTTCCTTCCACTACAGAATTAATCAGTAATAGCATTAAATTCAGTAAGAACACCTTTAAGAGGCCTGCCAAAACCATGTTCAGTACTTGTGTGTTTTGGCTCCCAGGATAGTTTTGCCCTGACTCACTCACGTTCTGAGAACAAATCAGGGAGTTAAATTTATTAATTCCATTCTTATAATAGTAATTCTTAGAGGCTTTAATAACAAGCAGTTATGGCTCATTTCCACCTGATTAACTTAGTTTTTATCCTTGATAAACCTTATCTTTTTTTTGACTGCACCAGCTGATTGTGCCTCCTGTTATAATGAATCAAAGCAAAGCTTTGTCAGCCCAGCCACAGCCTGACACACTGTGTGGTGTCATGCAGGAGAGCTGAAGAAGCCCAGTGAATGTGTAGAGGTCCAATACGTCCGCATGGAAAACGTGTTAACCCATTGTTTCCAGTGTCTTGAGGATGATGACCTGTATAGAGTTAGGAGGGGAGCTTTGACAGAGAAAGACAAAAAAATCCTTCTGAAAAATAAGATCTAGACTGATTTACAATATTCTAATACTTAAAGATTATTTTAAATGTCCTTATTACTAAAATATAACTAAAATACAACAGAAATTTCAGATTTTCACTGTCAATGTTAGGCACAGCAACAAGTCTTTTCAGCAGGCATTGCCATTCAATTTTTCTGACTATACAGCTTTCTTTTACATTCTGTGTGAAGCAGAAATTTAAATCAAGGAAATTCTATTAAGAAAAACCTTATTTGTTCAAAAGATCTAGTTACCCTAATGTCAACTGGCTTTCCTTCTTGACATCCAATGCCCTAAATTTCATTCTATTCATTATATGTCTTGTACAGATTATAAAATGCTGTCACAAAGTTTGTCTTTCACAAATCACAATCATTAGACAAAAGAATGGTTTATTTGCAAAATAATTACAGTTTTGAAGAAAAGACACATTGCAGACCCATATATTTCCTCTGTATCATCACTGATCACACTTAGAATGCCCATCCTCCCAGTGTATTTTTTCAGTGTTTTTTTCCTTTGGTGTTTTTTTTTTTTTTGTTTGTTTTTTTGGTTGGTTGGTTGGTTTTTTTGGGGGGGGGGGGGGTTTTTTTGGGGGGGGGTGGTTGTTTTTGT
>JANIJG010001432.1:24120-45093 GCA_024611175.1 Megaceryle torquata | reverse complement strand
TTGTTGTTGTTGTTGGGGTGTTTTGTTTTTGTTGTGTTTTGTTTGTTGTGGTTGTTTTTTGTTTTGTTTTGTTTTGTTGTTGTTGTTGTTTTTCGGAGGGGGGGTCATTTTACTGTTGATGTTAGTAAAGTATTAAAAGAGAGAATGTTTTTAGGAAACATATTTCAAAATAATTTTCTGCTACTTTTGTAAAGAAGGTGCCTACTATTTTACATACAGTTCTAAGTATATGAGTATATGAGGCAGTGTCAAGAATTTCTGGCTGCACTTTATTTAACTGTCCTCCATAGATAAAGAGACTCTTAATTTTTAGTGGGCCTGGATGGAGCAGCTGATGGAGCTTAGAGTGCTGCAGATAAAGGGAGGATTGCTAATGGATTAAACAAGGAGTCAAGGTGAAATTGAATCCCTTCCTCTTTGCCATCTCAGGCATTTGTGATCCTGATGGCTGGAGCTCTTGTCATGAAATGCTAGAAATCACCTTGTCTGCATTCCCTCTCCCCACCCATCCCCATCTCTTTAATAAAAGTGTTGTTGAAAACTGCAAGAAACAAAGAGAAATTCCATTTCAGGAATGGGGGTGGAATCTCCAGGGCTTTTTTTTTGCTTGTGGGCATGACAGATGGAAAATGTTTCCTAGGGAAGTCTACAAAAGTGGTGGCCAAGAACTCCATGTGTAAATGCACTTGGCAAACACAAAAGAAAAAAAAACCACCTCAGCCTCCTGCTTGATAGCTGCTTTATTCCATACCTCTCCAAGTACATGACATGTCTTTTTATTTTGACAATGTCTCATGGCAAGCCCAGGTCTAACAGTTCAATCTGTACAAGGCACACTTGAGCCTGGGGGTAGCCTTGCAGACCGCATTTGACAGTCAGATCTGATTCCACACTTCCACCAGCCCAGGAGTCATATTGAAATAAATTCATAACTTATTATTTCATTATTCACTATTTACAACACAGTAACAGTATCAGGACCTGGGTATACATACCCTGTTATTTTTTAAACAGTCTGAAGCATTAGTTCCTGTGCCTCAGATTTCCTTCTTAATCAAAACTTAACTAAAGACACAGCTATCTTGATGATTTCTTGATAAGGTCAAGATTGCAGTCACCACTGATCAGTCCAACTTCAGACAGGATAAATAACTGTTGCTTTTTTTAAAGCCACCTCATCATGTAGTGTAAGAAAGTCAATGCACCATGTTATCATAGTTTCACACGAGATTCTGGTGTCTGAATTGGAAAGAATGAGGCTATTCTTTCTCCAGAATATCAATCACAGAGTAATTAATGGTTTTCATCTCATCTCCTACTTGCTGTTACAATGACCACACCACATTTCTCACTCTTTATTTGCTATCTTCCTTCTCCCTACTATTGTCTGATGAACAGACCCTCTCTTCTTCTTTCATGTCCCAATTATGAAGATATAAAAATGCTGGGTAGATTTCTCCAGCTTCCTATTTTTTGTGCCTGGCTTTGGAGTTTCATGTCTTCTATCCCTTTTTCTTCCAATTGTACAGAAAGAAAAAGAAATATTAATTTCAAATTCACACTTTAACAGGCAGCACAGATGTAGTCTATGGGTAGTTAAGAATAAATCCTGAAGCAGCCCTTACTGTTTACAATCACTAAATAATCACAGAAAAAGTTTTAGAAAGATCCCAAATACCTGGCTTGTCACTGTACACTAAGACAATTGTTTCATGTGATTCTGAACAGCAGGTCAGAAATCCAGTTTCAATCTGACAGACTTACTGTTCTTCACAAAAATATCCCATAACTGTTATGTCTGCGATAGATGCATGAAAGTAGTTTTAGCTATGTTTCATCTACATTTGTTCTCTCATAACTCTTCCACTCAGAGTAATTGTCCTGGCACTTAGCAAATCCAAGGACAAGCTGAAGAAGTTGGATGGAGCATGAAAAATTATTATCCTACATCCAATTTCCCATAATAGCTCCAAGGGCAGGCCAAAGAATAATGTAAAAAAAATACCATAACTTATAGAAAGTCCAAGATATCCTGATAATGAGATGCCCATTTTGGTAATAAAATAGATCAGGAATATTTCTATAGAAAAATCTTTCCCATGTAGCATTTCTTCAAGAACAAATAATCTACTTAAACTTTCAAAGTGTTCATTTTAAACTAGGCTTCTTTTCTTGCCTTAGTAAGAAATCCTAATGGTGGGACATTTATCATCAGCAATTTTGTTATATTACATAGAAACCTAAGCATGGCCATTCTGGATAAAAACAAAGATAAGGAAGAGTTGAAGAACAGAGGGAACTATATCTTCAGAATATTATCCCATTTTTTACCAGTTCATATCTCAGGGATTTCTTGAAACAGAAATTATGTCTGTGGATTTAACACTCCTTTTGGAGGTATTTTCATCCCACGAATGAATCCAGTTGCTTTAGGAATCCAGCAGTTGAATTTTGAACCCAAAAATTTCAAAACTGTCCCAAGGGGAGTATCAAATACATGTTCATATGTATGGAGTTCATATACATGCATCTAAAAAAAGTAGCAAAGAAAGTAAAACATATGAGCTTCTTCTACAAAATATGTGCATAAAGTGAAATTAAAATGCAAAACTGACTATCAGAAATGCTGGAAGAGAAAATTATACAGGACAACCAATTCTAATTATCAGTATAATGGTTCCTTATCTAACACTGGATACTACTAGTAGACCATATTCTCTAAAAGAGAGACGCTTTTGTAATGTGCAATTGCACAAGAGATGTGTTTTTAATTGCCAGAAGACAAAAGGACCTCAGTTTTACATCTTGCCTGAAAAACAGCACACATAATTATGCCGAGATAATTATTCATTATGGACTCAGCAATCTGACACCTACTGATTCACCCACATCATTTTATTGTAGTGCCCACATTTTCCTTTGAGATGCCAATCTACAAACTTGATTTCAACTTCATTAAGGCAATGGGAATGTTTAAGATAACTTTAAAGCAGGACTTATATTTTAATCAAGCTCAGGGTTTAGTCAGAAACATCCCAAAATAAATAAGGGTGGGAATTATGCACTACATCACTGCAAATGCCCATGTCCATGTCCTTATTTCATGATATATGGCAAAAACAAGTTTCCAAGGCACAAGAAGACCCAAAGGATATTGCTAGTGCTTCTGAAGCTTTACTTGGTTCTGTGTAACTGATTTGTTTGACGACATCCTCTGTCCTGTTTATTTTGAAAAATGTGTCAAGACCAAAGACTCAGAGGACATGGCTACAGATCTGGCAGTGGTCTCTGGTCCACTGGTGCACGAGGGAAGGAAAACAGTGACTGGCCAGGAAATTAGAGTTGTTTTTATTAGCACTTTATTCACCCCAATCCACCAAGCAGTTCCCATAAGGTTTTAATTACAAACTCAAAAACAACTGGGGGAAAGCGTTAGACTTCATTTCTTTAACTCATATCTGGGAAACAACCAGACACCTCAGGAAAAATATTATTGGTACTAAGTGTTAGCAGAGTTGTGCTCACATCACCAAAACACCAGATGTGTGTAATTTTTAAGTGATCAGTCTAAAAGCACATTAGTACACAAGGGTACAATTCCCCTCCTGCAAGTATATTTGGAATTTACCCTCAGCAAATGAAATGTCTATGGAAAACTTATCCTGAAATTTAGTAAGAAAACAGACTGCCAGTCCCATTTTGAATGGGAATTAGTACTACCAAGTTTTATTTGTTTGTGTAATTCAGCCAGAAGTTTTCTGGGTTCTCTCTCAGCAGAATGAACAGGGAAGAGCAAAACATGGTGTGGTTTTATTCATGCTAGGATGGAGATGTACATTAGAAGACATTAGGTCTGGACAGCTATATATGTGTTATCTCCACTAGTGATCAATATATAAATTGAAGTAATATTCTTGTAAGTGCCTATATTGAATAGTGCTTTATATTCACATGCACTCTTGTACATCTAAAAAAATGTTATTATTAACTCAAATTGTGTTTTAAATAGCTTTGATGCAAAACAACTTTTCTAGTTCACACAGATTTTATTAGGCTTCTTTAGCAAATCTGGTAGTAGACAATACATATTTTTAAAGGCCAGGAATGCTTTTCCTTCCCAGATCACTGACAGCAAACAATGTTTTGCTGACCTTGAAGAATTTAATATTCAAGGAAATCTTCATGTCTCTGTTGAAGAGGAAGAAAAAAACAAGATAACCCTGGAATTTTACCATATTACTAGATAAAGGATGCAATGACTCACAGACCAATACGAGTAAAGCACAAACATGCCTGTATAGATATGACTGAGGGCTAAACTTAATTTATTGTATCTTGGCTACTTCATTCCAAAAATACATTTCCTTTACTCTGAGATAAGAATAACTTTGTTTTCCTCTCTTATTCTCTAACAGCAGTGTTTGTCAATACACTGTGCCCCTGTGATTATTCATTATAAGAAGACAAAAAATTTGGCATGTGATAGAACCACAAAATATAGCTCAGTGCAATATTTTAGAGACTAATTTATTATGGTATACAGGCACTCTGCAAAGAAAATGCCAATTTGTTTCTGCCATGATGATCACAAATTTTTTTTTTTCAGTACAGCTTAATTGGTGATTATTCACACATAACATATTCAGGCATAAGCTAAGTTCCAGGTTGCAGTAGTCCCTGGTGTCACTATCAGATTTGACAATCATACCATCCCACATGCCATGGCATGGCTATGGTCACACAGCTACTCAGCCTTCTTCAGGCGCAGGTCCATACACATGCTTTGATTTGCAAAACGTGAGAAGGTGTCATTAAATAGACTTCAGGTTTGGTAGGAGAACTTTAACAATTGAAATGAGAAACCCTGGTAAATTTTTAGGATATGATGGAGCTGGAGATAAGAATGGCCTAACTAAACACCTGTTTCTAATTAGGATCATTCTTTTGAATTGGTCTATGAAATACTGAAAGAATATTGTGTGCCTTCACAGAAAAAAAAAAGTGAGAAGTAAATTTAAAACTCATTAATACTAATTATCAAGGAAGTTTCTTAATAAAGTCACATCCTTGAAAAAATTACTTGAAAAAATTTCTTGCCTCGATAGAAACATGAAAAAGGACACTTGGCAGGGATTTCTTCTTTGCTTTTGGTCTCTCTACATTTTTGGCTGTATTCCCAAGTAATTTAATTTATAAATGCTTATGAAACCTATATCCATAGGTTAAAACGTTAGGAACTTATTTTGAGTCTAAACTTTTACCGACACATTATGATTAGAGTTAAAATGCTAACTTTGCAGAAAGCAGACTCACATTAGCAGCGTCTTATAAGGACATTTGAAACTAAAGCTTCCCTAACATCTAGTATAAACATCTACTTAAACAGTTTAAGTAACAATCATTAATTTTTAAGGTAGGTGCCTTTATTATTCCCTAAATGGGAATCAGGCACAGGATTCATTTCACTGACTTTATTTATCTACCGTGTAGACACATATGTCTGAACAAATGTCCCTGGGCTCCCCTCAATAGATAAGCGAACTTTTAGAGTTATTCAGGTCATGTTGTCTACAAGAAATCTTAATAAATGTGCTCTAGAAATGCCAGCTTTTCCCAGTGAAAATACAGAAAGCTGACAGGAACCCGCTCATTTGTAGACATTGCACCATAGACCTCTAAGTGAAATTACCCCAACATGAATCTCTTCACACAGTCAGCACAAAGACAGCGAGCTTTTACCCCTTATTCTGTAACATTGTGTCTCTGAGACAATGATGATGACATAATTTTGTATGTTTCCACCCTTTTGCAAAGGAAACGCATTGCTTAGGCCTCCACTCAGATAGATGGGTGGTAGTATCAACATCAGTCTGTTAGCCTAGCTTAGTGATGGTGGTTGAGTGAGGCTGTCGCTACAAGCAGTCCTTGCACATTATCTTTTAAAAGGCATTGACCGTTTGAAAGCTTGATATAAGAAAGTCAGAAATGTATGTGTGCTTCATTTAGATGGTCTATTTGGGGATTTTTAATTTTCTTTTTTTACTTTTGTACTTCTGCAACACTGAGGAATTACACCGAGCACCATTTGATACAGCACTGAAGAGACAGACTTCCACCTTTCTGTCTTACTCTGCTCTCAATGAGACACTTCTGAAATGCAAATGGCATAAAAATGCCACACAGCTTTCTCTCAGGAAGCTATCTGTCTTGGAGAGACATTATAAGGAGAATCTTTATGGCTGCCACACCATGGATGTGAGAGAGGACTGTACTGGATTGGGGGAAAGAAGCAAAACTCTCATAATCTCCATATAATGGGAATCCATAGAACTGTCTGTTCTGACCTGCACTGAGATGGGAGCAGAGAATCAAGAAACTGAGATAGGGTCATGGAAGTCTCCTAGTTAGTAAACTGAGAAGAAACTCAGAGCAGCAAAGATTCCAGCCAATATATATAATACGTATGTTCACATATGTTTGTATATAGTGCTGGCGAAAACAGGAATGTGTTTTTAACATTGTTTTTGCACATTAGATACTTTACAAAGCTCTGAGTTAATTGTAGAGACCTTTCTTGTCTACAGTAGTGGTTAAATATCCATAATTACGCCTTAACCAAGTATTTGATCTTTCAATGACTTGCTAATGTAAATGAAAAATTTGAGCTTCCTTGTTAACCTTATTCCATTTATGGGGCTGCCTGCATTGTAGGCTGCCAGCTTTTATTCAAGAGTTTGCTAAAGCTGATATTTTTAACAGCACTCCACTACCTAATATACCAGCAAGAGAAGAATCAAAAAAATTCAAACCATGCAGGAAAGTATTTACCCTGAGTTTAGATTCAGCCTTTGTAAAACATCTAGTCCTCAAATAATTGGAGAGAAGGATGTAAGATATAATTTTATGGAAAAATCACTCAAAGCTATTAATTCATCCCTTTTCTGGAAATATTCCAGATGAACACAGAAAACCAAATCTGCCCAGCAATTCAGGAAGAGAAAGTAAAAACACCAAGCCCTTAATCAAACAAGTCAATACATACATCCTACTTTCCTTGCACAGAGTGCTGCACCTTATAAACATCAGACAAATATGTTTAGTACCCAGTATGAATGTCAAATAGCTATCATAACCAGTTTGTAAGACATTTGAGATTCACACAATCTAGCTGTAGACAGCTTGTTTCAAATTAGATTAGTCCGACTCAATTTTCTATTCATGTTCTGTATAGTTGAGGTGGAAGGCTATCAACTCAGAGCAGGCAAACAAGACTCCAAGCTTCAGTCCTTTTGAAGAGCATGTATAAGTTATGTCCTTTCCCCCATGGGTCATTCCTACAACCACCATATAAATATCACACTGTGTGACGTTAGTGCATGTGCAAATGTGCAGTAAGTTTGGGGATATTAAAACAGTCCCAGCCTACCAACCCAGGGAAATCTGTACATCTGTGACTAAATCGGTATTTATTATTTCCTGAGCTCTGTGCTGGCAGCCAGCCAGCAGAGTGTGTACATTGAAATTAGAATAGATTGGGAGGCAGGACTTTGTTCCAAATTGATCCGGATGACGATAGTAATTCTGAAGGCAGCTCCCCTTTTTAACGGTTCATTGTGTGTTTCTAAAAAGGAGGGGGGAGAGACATTAGGAAAATAACAGGAAGAAATCTAAGCCCAGGATATATATTTTATTATTATTATTATTTGATTCTCTTACACCATTATTTTGTTATCATCAGCACAAGATTTAGAGCCTGCTAACGTCACATGCAGAAATGAATAGAGCGGGAATGAAGAAAATGCTATTTCTAGTCATCTAATTATTATTTAGCAAATTTTCCTACTGCAGGGACTTGTACTGTAAAGACCAAATGGTTTTATAAGCTGTGATCATTCCAGCAATGAAAAAAAAAAAAAAATTACTGTTAATAGAAGTAATCTATTTTTTTCATGTGTTTCATAGGTCTTTACCCATCAGTTTACTGTTGAGTTTTACTCCACCCTTGCAAATGGGAGGTGAACATACAACGCCAGCTTTGATTATTTTTTCCTGTAATATTCAATATCTACCATATATGGCAGGATATTTTAGTAAATGTATGTGCTACTTTATGTTGTCTGCATTCTTCTGTAAAATGATTTGTGAAGTGATAAGTCAAGAACAATAAAGATGTCAAACATCATCATTAATTTCATTAGCTTATCAGAAGCAATGATAATTTCTTACGCTTTGAATATTTGCCAGAAAGGTAGACTAGGCAGAAGGTTCACCAAGCATCACAGTATTCTGAGAGTAACTGCTTAAAAATAAGATCTAATAAAATGGAAAAAATATAACTCCTGAGATGACATACTTTTAAAAAATTACAGCAGGAACTAACCTTGTGGCACTATTCTTCCATTCCTTATGACTCAATATAGAAGATGATATAAATATAACTGGAGTAATTCTGCTTTCACTAAGTGCCAGAACTCTGTATAAGTTCCTCAGTGTTATTCCTAAACAGCTGTCTTTACATTGCCTGGACAATCATTGACCCTGTTCCATGTTGTAAGACACCTTATGGTAAGAGGATAGCTGCTACTCTGAATGTTCAATACACAGATTTACACCTTGGATTTGACCACCCATAAGAATGCAGTTCATGGTATATCTGAGACATTCCCCAAGGACATGTGGAGAAATAAATTGCCACCTATGTCTAGCTGATTTGAATATGTAATTGCCAAAAGCAACATACTCAGTTCACTTGGTGACACCTTTAGCCATCCTTTAATATGACTCCTGTTGAGTTATAGCTTTCTACAAACACAAGTAACACCCATAGGCCTGAGTTCTTTTTTTGGAAGTATACATTAAGTGTTTTGAACATATAGCTTTCAGCCATGTAATTTGCATTATATTAGAGAAAAAGAAAAAAATGAGGAAAGCTCTATTCTCTTTACATCAATAAAATTCCTGTTTGGTGCCAGAGTAAGCAGCTGTTTTCATGGCCCTTTGCTACCACCAGTGAGCACTGAAAAATTTCTCAGTCAAAAGAATCAGGTGCTTCACTTCCTTCTCCTTCAGAGCACCACAAAACAAGGCTTTCATGTTTAAAGTCATGCAAGGCATCTTCTAAACTTTTAGAACAATAATGTCATGACCTAAGCAATTCAAAGGAAATAGCTTCCTCAAAACTGAAATCCTCTTTAGCATGCGCAGCTGCGTCTCAGTGGAGTGCAGTTTCCCGTCCTCCTTGGAGCACACAAATGTTCATTGCCTTTGATCTGGCTCCCCTTGCAGCTGCTCAGCAGTATATCTAGGAGTTCCATAAAGATGTGATACAGCTCTGAGCTGTATTAGTGCCTGGCCCAATTTGTCCCAGTTTCCAGAAATGATCTGGCTAGTCTGAAAGCAACAGTGCAGCAGTGCACAATATTCCCTTTCTCCGTCCTTTGTATATCCATGCTAAGCCATAAATCCCAATGATTTGACTTGAGACTCAGCTGAGATCCTCAGAAAGGAATTTCTTATGGTCTAGAAAGAAACATAAAATGGTGTTGAGAGAACACCACAGATACTTCAGCGAGTGAGTGGGGTTGTACACAAAAAAACCCCCTCAAGAAAACAGTGTCCTAAACAGGGGTTTCACACAGATTCTCGTGGAGTCAAGGAAGGCAGAATCAAAGTGCCTGGTATTTGATGTGCTCAAAAGCTTTGCAGTGCTATAGTCATGATGTTTTAAAATATAGATTTGCAGATAGAGAACTAACTACATATTACTGGGTTCCAGGTAATCTATTAGAACACTCCTCACAGTTTTCTACATACTGCAAATTGAGTCCCTTCTTTTCTGTTCTGTGACATCAGGCTATATTAGCCTATTGCATAACACCATAGAATGAGAAGGGGAGAGGAAAAAGGCTTTAGATAGTAAAATCTTCTCTCATGAGCCATTAACCTCTCATTATGACTAAATAGCTGAATGGAATGGAATATGCGCATTTTCAGTAATCCAACCATCTCTTTTTTAAGAAGTTCTTTGTAGGAGCCTGGTCAACATGAATTGTGCCAAAACATTCATTGCGCTCTGGAAGGACTTAGTGAGCACCACATCACATTCCCAATGGTGAATAATGAGTTGCTGATAATGACAGGTGTGTGCCTCTCTCCCTTGTTTGTTAACAAAGCAACAGTGTTAACTTTTGTTGCTCTAAATTAAAAAATCTTATTTACTGCTGATAAAGGGAATATGCAGAAGACATAGCACAACAGATAAGTGATATACTACTGTTACATTAGAGCTGAACAATCATACTGTCACTACCTTCAGCCTAGAAGCCTCCTTTGCTAGGCTGGCCTGGATTCCTTTGGCTCGCTCTCAGGTAAAGAGCATCAAGTACATTTTTAGCTTTCCTGAAAGTAGCATTTGCATTCCAGTACCTGTTAAACTTTTACTAAGCATGCATAAGAACTTCTCAGTCAACTTTTAGAAGTGGTCTCTGAAGTTCTAAGGGGCATGATTTTGTTGCAGACACCAGGAAGAAACCCAGGAAGGGAGTATTTCCAAAGTATAATTTCTTTGTTATATGTTGCTGTCTGATTGCTGAAAGAAAAAATAATTACGTTATGCTAATGTCTATCCTAACATTAATAACTTCTGAATCCACTGCTGATTTTCTACCATCTTTGGTGAAATATTGAATATTCAAGACTTAAAGTATACTCATATTTCTATTGCACAAATGAGTCACATCCTTGGGTACCCCATTCTCCTCCCTTGAGAATGATCTCATCGTAATCATCACCATGGTACCTGCTGAGTGCTTATATATATTTCTTAGGAAATGTTAAGATTTTTAGGAATTTTAATAGATAAAATTTCTTTTTAATTTAAAATTTGATGATCAGAAGTATCTCTCAACATTTGTTTGAAAGTAGTTGAGTCTAAGAACTTTGATGAATATTGGTGAGAAGCACAATAAAACAGTGAAAACTCACTTTGATAATATATGAATATTTATGGACTTTTTTATGGTAACTATGCCACACAAAATTCCTAAACAACTTCTTAAAGCTCTTCCTCATCTATAAAGGTTTAATATGGGGAAACATAATTTATTCAGTCCTGTATCTTTTTGATAGCTCTTTTTTTCTCACTCCCTCCATAGCTTGTGTTGCTGTCCTTGCCAATAGCATCCCTCAAGTAACAACCCAGGTATCCTTTGATACAAGGGTGCACAATCGCAGGAGACACAAAATCTGAAGTGCTGTGTGAAGATGTATGTTAGTTTTTCATTATAAAGTTTTCTCTTTTTGAAGTTGTAAGGAAACCACAATTTCCTTTCTTCTGCTGTCAGATATACATTCACTCAGTTAAGAACATCTCCCATAACAATTCATTTCCCAGGCCTCACTGATACTTAGGTGCAGTTCAAGCAGCACCTTTGATCCTTAAATAATCTTTATCTTTCCATCCAGGTGATGAGGAATCCTATGAAGAAATGGCTTCTTGCATCTCACTAAATAAGACCATGTAACTCTTTAAGCAATACCATATTAACATGCATAGGAAAAGTACACATAGGTAATTTATTTGCCCAATATAGAACACTATGCTTGGTTAGATCAGTAGACAAGGTAATTTTAAAATCATTAATTGATTTACAGTATCATGCATCAAATAAACTCTTGTTTGGCATTCTGTATCAAATTGTACTCCATAAACAGCAGTGACTACAATGGGAGCTAGCCATTTATCATGTTAAAAACAAGGACTTCCAAGGCCAATGGGCTGCAGTATCTCTATATATAAAGTGGCTGTATTTTTATGCTTTTGCTAAGTTTTGTAGCTAAGTGGCTCACCTTGCAAGCACTCTGCTATGCCAGTTGTACACAGTGTGGGTATTTATGTAAAGCATTCCACTAAGCTTAGTGAGTCTATTCGTGTACACTCTCAAAAATACAAGTGCGGTTCATACAGTGTAGCCCTCGGCATGTGTCTGAGACTGCACAGAGCTCAAAAAGTGATAGCTCTGCAATCTGCTGGCTGGAGCTTGCGGGGAAGATGAGCAAAGAGCAGTAAATTAGAACTGCAATTCAGAGCTGTGCCATCATCACTTACAAGTACTTATAAATTGTTTATCCTCCCCCTTCATGCTGTAGCTATAGGCTTTCATGTCCCTACATCTGCTAAATATGACTGCTTTGCTTACTTACCTATCTCCCAGAGAGGTAGTAAGACTCACACAGAGCTTACATCACATGCTAAGTGGTAAAGAACCAGCTTTGTGCTGAGTGTTGTCATCTGTCTTAATTTTAATTAATTTACTTTTGCCTGCATTTGATCAGATTACAGGCAAACATGGTTTAAGAGTAACAGCTAATGTGACAAGGCTGAATTTTTCTTTGTCTGTGCATGTGAGTCTAACAAAAAAGAGTGTAGCAGAGGTGTAAGCCAGTATTAAACAGATTGATTTTCATTCACATAACCTCTTTGGCTCTTCATCACAGCACCTCCTTTGGCTTGCCACAAACCACCCCTTTCCAGAAGCAGCTACACAGAACAAGGACAAATGAGAGAGCCATGGAATGACAGAACCACAGAACTGTTTTGGTTGGAAGACACCTTTAAGATCATCAAGCCCAATCATTAACCCAGCACTGTCAGGTCACTACTAAACCATGTCACTAAGCACTACACCTACACATCTTTTAAGCACGTTCAGGTCTGGTGACTCTATCACTTGCCTGGGCAGACTGTTCCAGTGTTTTACAACCCTTTCTGTGACAATTTTTTTCCTAATAACCAACCTTAACCTCCCCTGGCACAACCAGTTCCTCTTGTCCTATCATCTGCTACTTGGGAGCAAATTGACCCCCACCTCTACAGGTCTACAACCTCCTTTCGGGTAGCTGTAGAGAGCAATAAGGTCTTTCTCCAACCTCTCCATTTCTTCAGGCTAAACAACTCCAGTTTCCTCAGCCATTAGTCATAAGATTTGTTGTCTAGACCTTTCATGACCTTTGTTGCCCTTCTTTGGACACACTCCAGTACCTCAATGTCCTTCTTGTGCTGAGGATCACAAAACTGAACACAATATTCGAGGTGTGGCCTCACCAGTGCTGAGTACAGGGGGATTATCACTTCCTTAGTCCTGCTGGCCACACTGTTTCTGATACAAGCCAGGATGCTCTTGGCTTTTGTGGCCAGTAAACCAGTCAACTGAAAGAACATGTTTGGTTTAGCGCACAAATGTAATGCTGGTCCAGTTTTAGACAATACTACTCAGTCCACAGCAGAAACTGACGGTATCTGCCACCCAGGGTCATTGTTGTGTCGTCACCTCCATGTGGAGGTGTGAGTGCAGATCAGCTATGGATTGGCATAATCCTACTACCTGTTTAACAAGAATAATTGGGAACAAAAGAAAGCAAAACTTGTACGTTCAAGACTCTGATCTAATGAGCATACTATGCTTTGTTGTGCATGTTACTTTTAGTGCTCCTATGGCAATTTCATCATCTAAGATGCAGAAGACATTGGCTTGATCAGTCCAGCTCAATGGTTCATGGCAGAACTGAGATCTACATCTTTACTCCCAGCCCTCTGCTTTGACTGCTAGATGATGCTGATGACTAGATCCTTGAAGTTACAGGAAAGCTTGCTCAGATTCATCTGTTTCCAGGCAATATCACAGAGATACCTCCTTTCTTTAAAATTGACTGTAAGTGAAATACTTCAATAAAATCCATTTAATATATTGCCAATCTGACACATAGCTTCAAATTCAGTCTGTGAAGTCTCATCTTCTTAAGAGCTGAAACTCTTCAGTCACTAAGAAAGACCCGAAAAGCTCCCACAGTCTCATAGGGAGTATTAACCTCTGGTGGAGATGTGTCATAATACACCCAAGAACAAAGGTCAATGTAGTCCAACAAGAAGCATGAGGGATTAGCAGGACAAAAAAGCCTTCTCATAGACTAGGTTATAAATATTATTATAAGTGAAATTTATAATTTTGCACAGTAAATTTCAAGCAAACCAGCCAAGCTGCATTAGGATTTTAATGACATTTTCTTTTACTACCAAGGACACTGTGCCAGAAACCCTCAGGCCTGCTTGCAGTCATATTACTATACTTGCAAAGCATACTGACCTCAAAGACAGCACAGGCTATTTCTGTCACAGATCAAGTGACCTCTGCACTTTTTGCGTCTAGCTGTGGAGAAAGCTGCAGGTGGAGGAATGTTCATCCCTCAGTTAAGCTAAACCTTTGTTTGCTGTGTTCACATGAATAACTTATAGGACCTTGGCATCATGAACAGCAGCGCTGACACAGTTGACATGACAGCACTATAGACTGAATCCCGATCTGCCCTCTGAGGAGAAGATGGGATGTTTGCTCGTTTCACATTTCACCAAGTTGGGCTGCTCAACTATTTATAAGATGAATAGAAATTTCCACTACTTCAGCTGACACACCTGCCTTTACCTAGCAACTGCTCCAAGGGAGCCAGCTGAAACAGGGGAGGCATTGAGAGGCACAGCCTGGTGGGTAGGCTGCTGTCGCCACCCTTGCCCTGCCAGCTCTGTGCTGGCTCTGTCCTCTTGGCAAGTCAGAGGGCCCTTCTGCTCCCCTCAGCTAGAGCTATTTATACCCAGCACTGCCCAGGAGAGGAAGAGCCTCCCTGAGTCGCCTTCCCTGGCAGTGAGCAGCGTGAGAGCAGCACAGAGTTCTGCAGATACTTTGTGTCACATGGGACATTGTATGGAAAGTCTGTCCTGCCTGGGATGGGATAATCACCACAGTGGCATGAAGTGACCTTCCCAGTAGCATTCTGCTACTGCCCATCCTGCTGCAGCACAGCCTCTGACATATGGCCCCTTTGGGGTACTTGGTGGTCCCTGACAGCACGGGGAGCCCACCTGACACCAAGCCCAGGACATTTTCACCCAGTTCCAGTCCTATGGGAATGCATCTACTACCTCCTGGGATTTTGCTGGTTTTGACATGAATGGGGTGGGGGGGAAGGGGATGAGGATCACCACCTTGACCAGAACATTGGCACTTGACCAGAACTTTGCTTTTCACTGAATTGTGATCTGGCACAAACTTAGTGCCTGCAGTCACTGAGAATTCATGTTTGTCTCACATATATGTAGGGTTTCTCAGGCTGCCTGTTGTCACCATGTTCCCAGCAGCAGAAAGAAAGGTTATTCCCATGGCATAATCACTTTTCCATGAAGCATATTTGGGGCCCTGAGCCACCACATTCTGATCTTCCAAAGAAGCCACATAGGGAGGAAAAGCCACTTTAGCAGTGATTAAAATATAGATGAGCTATTGCAATCAGGGAAGAACCCATGAAAAATGACACTTTCCTATTTCATGCTGTAACTGTCAAGAGGCTCTGACAAAAGTTGGCAGTAATGGGCCCAGAGCCAGAGGAACCAGAATACCTGTTTTTACAGTAATACTGAATCTAGGTCTAGTCTGGAATAAAGTTCCCTAGTCTTTGTGCTTCAGGCACACAAAAAGAGGAGGGAGAGTCTATACATGGGATGCTGCAGCCCAGTTTAAGACAGGAATTGACAAAGACACTGAACAGACAAAGTGGGGTTGGCAGCAAGAGGAACACGTGTTAACACAGATTCATCATGTATGCTGTTGGCAGGCTAAGGGAAAAAAAAAAAAAAAAATTTTCAAATCAAATCTGTTTCCATTTAGTAGGTGTCCCTTCCATGCTCATTCTCAGGAGAAGGGACATGGGGATGTAACCAGCAGCAGTGTACTGAGCCAGACAGGAGTATGGATTGGGGCATCTGGCCAGTCAGTGTTGAGTGTGAGTCCCTCTCAGCAAGGAAAGGGGCTCTTGAAGGGGGCAAGTTTTTTACTCTGATTCCTTAAATGTTTACCCATCACAGTCTGATGTTTCTGGAGAGGAAGGACTATAACTAAATGTGAGGTACATTTGTTGTTCACAATATTGTACTCGTGGCAGTTTTACAAAAAGGATATTTGACTACACAGTTTCAATGCTAAAGATGAAGAGACCATAATAGCTGCAGTATTGTGAATTCTGTTTGTTAAAGAAAGAGTTTACCAAACAGCAGCCAGGAAAGAAGATAAAGCACGGTAGGTTTTATAGTTAAAATTGTATTGACCTGAGTTCAGATTATAAATGTAAAAAAAAAAAAACCCAAAAAACCCAAAAAACCCCAAACCAGACAATGTGGTTTGGAAAAGGTGTTTTCAGGAGACATGCTTCAGTTTTGAAATATCTCATACTTTTCACAAAGAAACAGTCTGTGCCCAAAATATTCTGCCTTGTGTTGGATGTACGCTTTTAAATGTAAAGCTGAGATAAGATGTGAGGGAGAGCAGAGGAGAAGGTTCACAGCAACAGATGAAGCTGAATCAACAGGATCATCCTTGTGTATTTCAGTATACTTGTCCAGAGACTGATGGTAACCTGCAGTCTATTTCTTCCATCCCTCTCCTCTCCCTTCCTTCCTTTTCCCATTCATCCTCCCCAGACGTAGCACTGCTGTTCAGCTTGGTAGCAAGCTATTTGAGCTGTTAAAGCTGTTTGCTGGAGCTTGGGGTGCTCTTTTTAAAACTGAAAATCATCCTGCCATCACCCACCTTGCCTTAACACCCACCCACTTAGGAAATCTGAAAACTGTGCATCTCCTCAGAGGCTGCTAATGCTATTAATTCTCCTAACAGTCTATCCAAAATGTGAAAGCAGGTTTTCTGCAGATTCCTGGGCCATAGCACATTCTGCTGCATTTCCCATTTCCCCAACAGACATTTCATTGTCTGCTTCCTCTGGTTAAAAATAAGAAAGCCTTATTCAACACACTCTTGTTTCATTTTTACATGACTGAAACACTGTTGTTTTTTACCTACAAGCTTTCACTCCCTAAACCTTATTGTGACTCCTTCCCTGTTTGTTTCTTGGCAGGCAAAATCACCCTCTCTAACTGCAATCAGACCAATTCCCAAACTCAGGCTATCTGATTTAAAGATATCCTGCATCTCGCTAGCTTGCAATGTAGACATGCCTGTATGAGGGCACAACCAATGTTAAATATACTATCCAGTTGCCACAGATCTCACAAAACTGCCTACCTAAGCACTGTTGGTGACTTACCTATCAAATGAAGGTAATTGCTGAATGATTAGTGTTTTGATTGCACATCAGATTTTAACTCCTTACTACATTAGGAAAAAAAAAGTCTTAAGGTGTCAAGTTTAGCACCCTCCAATATCACCTGTGGGAATGGAGCAACATCTGCCCTGCTCTTAGGAAGTTTTCTCTCACATCTTGGTATTTCCTTCTACAAGGCTCTGTCATCCCAAGGGGACACAGAAAAACATACTGAATGTGATTTGCAGTCACACAAGAGTCTTGCTGCTGAACCCTGGCTTCATGAAGGGCCTTTCAAGAAAGCAGAAAAAGGAGACATCTGATTTTTATGAAATCAGTTTCATCCATCCTAGATTCTGTACAAGAGCCTTGGATAAGTTTAGTCCCCTGAGCAGATGAATGTGGGTACAAGGGGAGCTGGAAAGAGGGTACAGGCAAGGAGCAGGAAGAGTCTGCTCTGTTGGTGACGCTCTGCTCCTGAGTTGTGATGGGGGCAGTGAAAGCAGAATGTTGTAGGTATAAATGAGGCAGGAGAGTCTTGGCACTGCTTCAAAAAGGCCTCAAAATGGCCTTACAAACCCAGATTAATTTATACCTCTTCCTTGCCTGTTCTTCATTTAAAGCAGAGAACCAGAGCATGGAGCCAATGCTCTAACAAAGATACAATATAGTGTGCAGTTAAGGGCTCCACCACATTTGCTGTACAGAAAGAGACAAAAATATTGCAAGGATTTGATTGAGATGGTTTTAGCAGCCCTTCCAGTATAAATGTCCTCAGTTCTAGAAAAAAAGCACGTTTAACAAAAAGGCAGAAGATACTCCATCAGGAGCCACATGTATGCTGCTCATGACATGGCCAATGACTGTACTGAGGGTGAGAAAACTGACAAGAATTTAATTAGGTGAATTGTCTTCATAATTTTTCTGATCTAGGGAGAAACCTGACAATATTGATCAAAGCTAGTAAAACAATAAATGCTAACTATAATGATAAAATGACCAGATGAAATACAATAGCATGGGAATGGCTTAATCTTTCCAAAAGGTTTAGTTAATTCAAAAGGTAACTAAGACTCAAGTGTCTCTTGGGACACAACACTGTAATACTCCATTTGATTCCATGCACTATGACTGAGACAAGATCTAAGGAGGTCATTAGCAGCATAATAGGAAAGATCTTACTTTAAAGCTCAGTCACCAGTGGAAATAAAACTCAGTCTTCTTTGGAGTAATGTTAAAAAGTAGGTTAAAGGTTTGTTTCCAATAAGAGCTTTTTGTTTGTTTTACCTATTTCCAGTAACACTGCCTCACTCTGTGTTGTAATGGCACAGACCATTCTTCTGCAGTAAATTCATTTAAGTGGCATTATTCAGTTAAGAACAGCTTTGTGATTAGGTTTGATTGTGGTGGATCTTCTTCTTCTATACATTAAAAAAGTGGAAGCTACTGAGTAAACAGGCATGGGAATTGTACCAGGCCAGGAAGGACCAACATTATTTCATGAAATTACAGGGAATCAGGAGGAACGTGGATGACCAGCAGACCAATAAGTCCCATTTCATTGCTGCTGCCATACTTAATATGCTATCATCACTAACCAATTTCACAGCAGGACCATCACTATAAAGAGGTCTTAGGTGTGGACATAAAAGGTCATGTAAATGAGAGCTAAGACCTTTATTTTCTGATAGAGTATTTTTTCTCTTTGTACAGCTGTGAGGATCTCTTTTAAAGTTAATGATGTAAATGAGGAAAAAAAAAAAAAGGCTCCAAACCCAGCTACAGGTTTCAGAATGATCCAGAAAATCACTCTGAGCTAAACTGCAGAATTTAGAATATCTGTTGAAGACTCACATGTCTGAGGAAAACAGATCAAGTAGCTTGCTTCATAGTCTGTGTAACCTAGACATGAGACTTGAAAAGTCAGTGGTATGTCTACAGTAACAGTAGGGTGACAGCCAAGTTGGAACTGTGACAGCTATGGTGGTACCCAGCCCTGACCCCATGGGGACTCCATAGCCACAAAAAGTGTGTCAACAACATATCTTATAACACAGCATGAAAGCAACATTGCCTGGAGGGGGATGCCCACTCCTCCTACTTCCCACCTTCACTTGCCATCTGTGCTTGAATTAGCTGTAAGCAAGATGCTCTCAGGAGGATACTATCTGCCTTCAGCCACAAGCTAGCTGCTGCTGACTGCAGCATACTATGCATGCACTAGTCCCAGTCTGCCCTAGCTCAGGGATCTCCTTACACCATTACAAGGTGTACATACATCCTAATTATCCCTTAGCTTGCACCATCCCTTTAATACCAATGGACCTGCACTCACAAATTCACTAAGGGCTTAACATCATGACCATGAAAGAAATAATAATCCCAAATTTTCAGTTAGGTCTAAAGATGATTATATAATTCTGTCCCAGATGAAGTCTCTACTTTGCTCTCAGGGTTGTGCACCCAATGATGAGTGCTGAGGAACAGCACCAGGACTGAGAGGAGATACCTTTCAAATGCTATTTTAAGTGTCCTGAAATGCTGACAAATCAGAAATCCACACAATTATAATTTAATATTTGATCACTGGCAGAAGGCAAGATACATAGTGACAAACTTTAATCTGTTGTACAAATAATCCTTTCAGGTAAATCCCCCTTCATGACCTGAGTCCCTACTTACCTTAGCAGAATGTTTTGGAGTGCCACAGGCTCTCCTGAACCTTCATGGATCCAGGCTGCTGAGCCACAATGCTCAATGTACCCATTTTTCTAAATTAAAAGGCCAGCATCTTTAGGTCAGTCATCATCATCTTTATCACTGTACTTAACCTCTGCCTACTCCACAAGGAGGTCATAGGGGGTCATTGTGGGATAGGTATTGGGTTTTTTTGTTTGTTTTTGTTTTTTCCTTCAGAAACTGAATAAACAAGCACACTCAAATGATAGAGACTATTATTTCCCCAGAGAAAGTCTATCACAACTTCATTCTTTCTTTTCTGGAGATCACCCAGTGGTTCTTCAGGTTATCCTCTCCTCCCCAAGGACAAAAGCATGGCAGCTACTTGAGCATAAAGGTAATTTAGGTCTCCACACAAGGGCAAAAATAGAGATGGAAATGAGATCAGGAAAAGCACTGCAGCTCTGCTTCCCTAATGAAGCAGAGCTCTCACATCGAGCTGGGTTTACACACTGTAATCAAGTACACTTCTCACAGTGCTGGGATTATGGAGAGCCCTGTTCAGATCAAGGTAATTATCAGCTGCCATGGTTCAGAAGGGTTCCATTCCCCTCTGTTTTGCTTGGTTGTCAGCTTATAGTCAGGCAGAAAGGGAAGCCTTTTGGAAGTGTCTGTGGCAGGAAAAAGACATGCTCAATACATATAGGAGGGGAGTGGGGAGGATCAGAAGATACTATATTGTTACTCTGGTCACCTTTGTGAAAAATGTTTTTGCAAGGATGAGCTAAGCCTAGCTCTCAGTCCCATTTCTGAGGGACTGCATTGTGGAAATTATGTCATAGTGATCAACAGCACTGAGTAACTTCAATTTTTTTTTTTTTTTTTGAGAAGGATTTTTCCAGTACTGAAAGGCAGGGGGCTGGTACACATCCTAAAGGACAATAAAGCTGATAGGGAGATATGATGAGGCAGAGTAAGATAAAACTGTGGAACTCCAAAGGCTTTGGAAATGTTGCTGTTCACTGAACCAAGATTTTATCTTGCTCTTTAGGAAATCTGGGTTAACACTGATTTTGTTAACCTTTCCTTTCCTTTCCTTTCCTTTCCTTTCCTTTCCTTTCCTTTCCTTTCCTTTCCTTTCCTTTCCTTTCCTTT
>JANIJG010001432.1:5182-24020 GCA_024611175.1 Megaceryle torquata | reverse complement strand
CCTTCCTTCCTTCCTTCCTTCCTTCCTTCCTTCCTTCCTTCCTTCCTTCCTTCCTTCCTTCCTTCCTTCCTTCCTTTGGCTCTGTCATTCAGAGATGGAGCTGAGTTTCACAGAAACCCACATAACTGATCTGAATTCCTTGTAAAAATCCTTATAGGAAATGAACATTTTTATAGATACAGGGGTGTGGTTCTGATGGCATTTAGGTAGTGATTGCAATACAGAATTATTTTCTTCTATTCAAATGTTCAGAAAGTGCTCTGTGCAGAGATTGTTTCAAAATTTCTGTGGGACTGCAGGTCTTGAGACAAAATAATGCTTTGTATCTGTAGTTATACAACTTTCCAGGCACTGCATGCCATAAAACCTAGCCAGGCAATACATAGAAGCAAAATGAAATGTCAGTGAGAACTAAGTCAGAAAACTGCACGGAGCAAATTGTTCTAGAATAATGAGATAAATTCAGTCCAAAAAAAGCACCAGAAAGCTTGATCAAAAATAATTTAACTTTTAATTAAGAGCATAAACAGATGTAAAAGAAAGACAAACACTAGGCAAACTGTTGTCAAGATGTGACCCGTAGCAAAACAAAAAGCTTATTCCAAATCACACCAGCATGTGATGTACACACAAAAGGTCTCTAGCTAAACTGACTCAAAAAAGAAGATCACGAAGGCATACAAAACGAGAGAAAAGTTAGGATCTTACAGGAGTACAAGGGAGAATTTTAGAATCAGAATGGTTGAGGTTGGTAGGGATGTCTGAGGATCATCTACCTCGACCCCTCTTCTGAAAGCAAGATGAACTACAGCACTTTATTCAGGGCTGCCAATTAATTTTTGAAAACCTTCAAGGATGGAGAGTCCACAACTTGTCTGGGCATATTGGTCCACTGTTCAACCTCTTTTACGAGGATAGTTGGAGTTCTGCAATTACACTAGATTTCTGTATTACATTCATTACCCTCTAATACATGTGTTCTGATTCTATAGCTGCTTCTTAGAAAATTATTTTCCCTGACAATTAAAGTAGTTCAGTTTTTGCTTCAAAAAACAATGTTTAAATGATTAAAAAAAAATCGCAAAGAACCTAAAACACTTGCCAGGAATGAGAATTTGGTGATGGGAGGAGGAAATGAGCAGAGGTCTGTGCACACAGGATACAGGAGGCTGGAGGACAGAATCCTGCAGTGAACAGTTTCACCCCACTCAGGTTTGCAAGTTACAGCTCCAGATCTGAATTATAATTAGACTTCTGCTGAAAGTTTAACTCTTGGTTTATGAATTGGGTAGTGAATGCAACCAAATAGGAATAATGATGGCTCAACACAGCCCTCATCAAAAGCAGCACCAGTAGTCAGCAATAGGAAGGACCAAAACATTTAAGAAGACTAAAATAAATTTCCTCAGAACTTGACTATCTGACCTGGGCAGGCAGAAAAATTAGACATAGCACTGAGTGGGGAAAACTCTAAACTAAGAAACTTTGTCTGAGGAGCTGAGTTAGTGGAAGTGGGCTGAGAAGGAGCTGACAGCAGCCTAGGAGAATGGCAGAAGACAATAAAATGTGTGAGGCGAGGAGGCAGGGGTACAGTGTTTGGGGGCAGCAGGAACAAAAGAATTGGAAGGAAAAGGAGAGAAAAGCAGAAGGCATAGCAAGAAGAAAGAGTAGAGAATGGGTCAGGAGATGGAAGATTAAAGGATGAGGAGTGCACACAGGAAGAGGAAAAAGAATTGGCAGTGACACCTAGCTATAGAAAGGCAGGGAATCATTCATATAGGCAACTTTGAGAAGGATGTAGTATTAATTTTAAAGATTTAGGTTTGTAATAATTTTAGCTAAAATATAACTCTCCTAAATCTTTAAACTGAGTCTCACCCAAAAGCTGAGCACACTGTTAAATGAATGAAGAATTGCAACAGTGATAGTATTGAAGGTGAATACCAGTCCCACAGAATGTAACAAGTGGTTATTAAGAGCACCTGGGAAATGTTTTTGAAATGAAAGGTAAATGCACTTAATATTTCTTCCTGATGAACCAAAATTCTATCAAATCATGTTGTCAAATTTGGTGGGGTTTTTTTGTTTGTTTGTTTTTTGTTTTTTTGTTATTTTTCTTCCTCATAACAATTAGGGAGATGTATTATTTCCATCAATGTGTAGTATATGATGCTGAAGCCTATGCCACCAACAGAACTTTGGATTTTTTGATCTTGGAGAAATTTGCATGATGCCAGGTCTGGTGACAGGTGGAGTTCATCTGTCCCAAAGGGGAAAAGGATCCTTGTGAATGAGTTGGTGGGGATCATAGAAAGGGCTTTAAACTAGTTTTGAAGGGGGAAGGGGATAAAATCGGGCACACTAGAGTTGAGCCTAAGGGTGGCAGGCCAGTGTCAGGCGTGAAATCTACACAATTGACTTCCTTCCTCAAATGCCTGTACACCAATGCTGGCAACATTGGAAATAAACAGCAGGAGCTGGAAATCTGTGTGTAGGCAAGGGGTTATGATCTGGTGGCAATTACAGAGACATGGTGGGACAGCTCACATGACTGGAATGTGGTCATGGATGGCTATGTCCTTCTTAGGAAAGACAGGCCAATGGGACAAGGTGATGGAGTTCCTCTTTACATAAGAGAGCAACTGGAATGTATTGAGTCCTGCCCCAGGTTGAGGGGCAACTTGAGAGTCTGTGTGTGAGAATTAAGAGGCAGGCTAGCATGGGTGATACTGTTTTGGGTGGTTATTACAGGACACCTGATCAGATCAGGATAAAAAAAGTTGATGAGGCCTTCTGCTGGCAGCTGAAAGCAGCCTTGCAGTCACAGGCCCTGGTTCTCATGGGGGATTCTACCCAGACATTTGCTGGGAGACTTACACAGCTAGCCGCTCACAGTCCAGGAGGTTCTTCCAGTGCATCGATGGTAACCTCTTGATGCAAATGGTAGATGAGAAAACTAAGAGAGGAGCATTACTGGATCTTATACTCTCTAACAAGCAGGGTCTGGTTGAAGTGGTGAAGGCTGGGGGCAGCCTTGGCTGCAGCGACCATGAAATAGTGGAGTTCAGAATATTATGTGGTAGGAACAGGATACCAAACAGGATCACAAGCCTGGACTTTACAGGGACAACTTTGACCTTTTCAAAAAAATTGCTAGGGGGAATCCCATAAGATGAGATACTAGAAAGTAAAGGGGTCCAAGACAGTTGGACTATTTTTAAGGACCACTTTTTCAAAGCTCAGGATCAGAACATCCTAGTGGGTAGGAAATCAAAATGGGGCCAGGAGTCTCGCATGATTAAGCAGGGAACTGATGGGCAAACTGAAGTGGAAGAGGAGAGTCTATAGATCCTGGAAGGAGGGGAGAGCCACTTGGGGCAAATATAAGACTTGTCAGAGAATGTAGGAAGGCAACTAGGAAAGCTAAAGCCTTCTTGGAGTTAAACATAGCAAGGGAGGTCAAGGACAACAAAAAAGGCTTCTTCAAATACATTTTCAGATAAAACCAACACTAGTGCAATGTAGGCCCATTGTTGAATGAAGTGGGTATCCTGGTGACAGAGGGTACAGAGAAAGAGGTGTTACTGAATGCCTTCTTTGCCTCTGTCTATACTACTGGAGACTGTCTTCAGGAGCCCCAGACCCCTGAGGCCCCAGAGGAAGTCAGGATAAAAGATGAGTTTTGCTTAGTTGATGAGGACTGGATTAAGGAACAGTTGAGTAATCTGAATGTATATAAATCCATGGGCCCCGATGGAATACACCCACAAGTGCTGAGGGACCTGGTGGAAGTCATTGCTAGACCACTCTCCATCATCTTCAGTAAGTCGTGGAGAACAGGAGAGGTGCCTGAGGACTGAAGGAAAGCATATGTCACTCCAGTCTTTAAAAAGGGCAAGGAGGACCCGGGTAACTATAGATAGGGCAGCCTCACCTCCATCCCTGGAAAGGTGATGGAACTTATTCTTGATGCTGTTTCCAGGCATATCAAGGATAAGAGGGTCATCAAGAGCAGTGAACATAGTTTTACCAAGGGGAAATCATGTCTGAGCAACCTGATAGCCTTCTATGAAGATGTAACCATTTGTATGGATGATGGTAGTGCAGTGGATGTGGTAATCTGAATTTCCGTAAAGCATTTGACACTGTCTCCCACAATATCCTTGCAGCTAAACTGAGAAAGTGTGGTGTGGACAATCGGGTAGTGAAGTGGATTGTTAACTGGTTGAAGGAAAGAAATCAGAGAGTTGTGGTCAATGGGGTGGGGTCTAGTTGGAGGCTTGTATCTAGTGGAGTCCGTCAGGGGTTGGTACTGGGACCAGTACTATTCAACATATTCATCAGTGACCCGGATGAGGGAACAGAGTGCATTGTCAGCAAGTTTGCTGATGACACAAAGCTGTGAGGAGTGGCTGACACACCAGAAGGCTGTGCTGCCATTCAAAGAGACCTAGACAGGCTGGAGAATTGAGTGGGGAGAAATCTAATGAAATAGAACATGGGCAAGTGTAGTCTTGTATCTGGGGAAGAATAAGCCCATGTACCAGTACAGGTTTGGGACTGACCTGTTAGAGTGTAGCACAGGGGAAAGGGACCTGGCGATCCTTGTGGACAGCAGGACGACCATGAGCCAGCAATGTGCCCTTGCGGTCAAGAAGGCCAATGGCATCCTGGGGTGTATTAGAAGAGGGGTGGCTAGTAGGTTGAGAGAGGTTCTCCTCTCCCTTTACTCTGCCCTGGTGACACTGCATCTGGAATATTGTGTTCAGTTCTGGGCCCCTCAGTTCAGGAAGGACAGGGAACTGCTCGAAAGAGTCCACTGCAGAGCCACAAAGATGATTAAGGGAGTGGAACATCTCCCTTGTGATGAAAGGCTGAGGGAGCTGGGTCTCCTTAGCTTGAAGGAGACTGAGGGGTGACCTCAATAACGTTTATAAATATGTAAAGGGCAAGTGTCAGGAGGATGGAGCCAGGCTCTGCTCAGTGATGTCCAATGAGAGAACAAGGGGCAATGGGTGCAAACTGGAGCATAGAAGATTCCAAAGAAATTTAAGGAAAATCTTGTTAATGGTGAGGCTGACAGAGCACTGGAACAGGCTGCCCATAGAGGTTGTGGAGTCTCCTCCTCTAGAGACATTTAAAACCTACCAGGACATGTTCCTGTGTGACCTGCTCTGGCAGGGGGGTTGGTCTGGTGGTCCTGCTCTTGCAGGGGGGTTGGACTAGATGATCTTTTGAGGTCCCTTCCAACCCTTCACATTCTGTGATTCTGTGTGATATGGAATCAGAGCTTTGTGGGTTGGGAGAATTGGTATTTTGCTATGATAATAACATCATTTCTGCATAGCTAGCCACTGACCCTTGTTCTTCTCATCAGCAAATAGACCATCTTTGCAACAAAAGTAAAGCTGAGGGATTTGAAAATGTCAAAATAGGAGAGCAACAAAGAGCCCTTGGCCCATATAAATATTTACATTTGAAATATCCATTTGCTGAACTAAATATTTCAGCTGTTGAGGGCAGCCTGAATCTCATTACATCAGCTTTGCAGGCCTATTGGTGCTCTTGTTTTCAACACAGACAAGAGCAGCACTTTTATTGTGTGATATGCACATTCCAAGCACTCAGCACACTTACAAAGTGTGTTGTATTCCAGGATTGCCATGTCTCTGATATTTGATTTTTATGACAGCATCCAAACTCCACAGCTGTGTAGCTTTCTAATATTGAATACAGGTCCCTCACAAGACAGCTGTCTTGCATTTATTTATTTATTTATTTATTTATTATTCATAAGGAGGAAAAAAACCCTCTTCTAAAATCAGCCTCAGCAACACATTGCCTAGTGGAAAATCCATTTTAATACACTAATTACTCTGATCTGGACCTGCAGTGAGTAAAATACTGTCCAAACCTTTAAATTCAGGAAGATAAGTGCATGCAGCCCTTCACCTAGATGTAGCAAACTAGCCTCTTCTTGAGCCAGTCTTGCTTATGATCAATACAGAGAGAGGAGCTTCTGTGTGACAGACCTGGTCCTCCCTCCTGCCAGAGATTCTTCTATCCCTGTGTCCTTGTGAGGCACCAGGTCTTTGGGATAAGACTAGAGGAGAAGAGTGAAGAAGGAATGCAAAGTTATATCTTCTCCCTTTTCACCTTGTCTTGCTTAGGAAAACCATGCACAAAGTATTCTAGTTCCTTTCAGGGAATGTCAATATAAGTGGACTGCAGGGACATCTACCAGGTCAGTTGTCCTTGCAACCACAGCTCCATATAGTGTCTGCCTCCCCTGAGAAAGTACTGGGGGTAATAGGCAGCAAGTGTAATGCTAGCGGCAAAAGGTCTCCAGTGGAGTTATCCTGGCCCACCCCGTAGGCATTGTCACCTTTTCCTCTTCCACTGGAGGCGGCCTGCCCCAATAAATAAAACAGGAGAAGCCCAGGAGAGGAATGCAGATTAATTTTTCTCCATTATGAGTGTTTGCTTGATAGAGAGAGACGCAAAGTAGTATTTTTTTTGTGCAATACAGTATGGTTGCTCTATAGTTCTTGCAACTTCGGTGTGTATTTTGCATTGAATACTTCCAACTATATTCATATTTACTGTTCCAGCTCATTTGGAAGTGTTTTGTATAAGCTGCTCTGTTACTTCTGTAGTTATCAATATGTCAAATAAATAGATGAGGTGCTGCTGTGGGACCCTTTTTAGCATCTGCCTGTCTGTTTCCATACACATGCTAAATATCTTTACTGTGTTCACTTCGGGAGAGGCTTTAAATCAGACACTACTGGCTTGAGTAACTTGATACCTCAAAAGTCCTGCACTTTCACTTATTTTTAATAGATTTTACTCAATTCTTCCCAAATATCCTGGTAAAAGGTGGAGCTAGAGAAGTTTCCCAGTCTTCAGATTTATATTCTACTTTGGTTTTATTTCTTCTTACTTTCTGGCATTTCTAACAATTCTACTGCTCCTATTAATATCTTATAAACCAACGAAGAGCTGCAAAACGATTCAAACTGAAGTTTAGTGAGTCTGTAAATGGTGAATTGGCAATATATGTAAAAGTTGTCCTAACAATGATATTTCCATCTTTCTCTGAAGTTCTATATAACCAACATTATCACTGAATACATCTTAAGGGAAGTCTGTGATAACATAATGATCCTTAGAGACTTGTGGCTGCAATCATGTGCCAGAACACAGAGTACGTTTATGATGAAAGCATCATTCTGGCTCAGTGAACGTCTCTGTTAATGCTTTCCAAGTATGCTTTGCCTGGGATGTAATGGACTACAAATAATTGCCTGCAATGTGCTTTAGTTTTGTCCAGGTTCTGTGAAAACACTCTCTTTCCTTAACTGAGCTGTGTTTTTTTTTTTCTCATTACCATAGAGGTTTTTTTCTCACCAGTACCTGATTGAAAGGAAATATGCACTCCCAGATGGAAAAACACAGTGGTTGTGATTAGGACTGAAATGCAATCTACAACTCACTCTAGTCACCAATAAATGACATTCATAATAAGGTTTGCCACTGTTTCCAAGTACTTTTCTATTCATCCACTACTTTACTGTCTATGATTTTGAAGGATTTTCTATTATATAACCATATGCTTTTAAATAAAGTTCAAACATACAAAGTTGCCTTTATTGCAGCAGTTAAGTAAGTTTTATTACTCATACAAAATGCATGGTGTGCAAGAGCTGAAGAAGAGCTGATAATAACAAAAATTTACAGGAGTTGTAT
Organism: Megaceryle torquata; assembly: GCA_024611175.1. Lineage (NCBI taxonomy): Eukaryota > Metazoa > Chordata > Aves > Coraciiformes > Cerylidae > Megaceryle > Megaceryle torquata. Next base: position 16,271 of record JANIJG010001432.1, on the reverse strand, counting down.
TAATTATTTTTTCCCAAATAAAGGAGCAAGTACCTAAACATACACACACACATACTGGCACACATGGGGATACTTACATACTTTAACACAAAGGACAATTTTGTAATTCAAAGGCTAATGTTTATGCATCTACAAGCAACTATTTGGAAACTGTCTCCTGTCTGTAAAACCTAGCAGCTGCTCGCAGTTCACACCTTTGCAAAGCCAGAGCACAGAGATGAGCACAGCCCTTTACATGCAGTTTTATACTCTTGCACGTGGAGGCCTAGCATAGATCAAGGTGGAGTTGCAGATTCTAATGTGCATCATAGTCAGAACCAGTTTCACCATGCAGATGCCAGACCTTTTACAGCTCATTGCCATTAATAGCTTGTGTTATGCTGTTCTTGACCTTTCTCTGTGGGGGGTTGTTCAGGACATAATGAGCTTTTTGTCTTACTCCCCCAGATGCTTTCTCAGGGCAGACTGGAACTTCCTTATGTTGGTGAATCAGGAGTCATGCCACCTCCCACCTTCCAGGTGGGGAGCCACAATGAGTGTTATGTCTTCCAGCCTTCCTATCAGTCCAGAAAATGCTACATCAGTAGCATCCCAAAGCATGTGCTTCCCTACAAAGAAGGTAGTCATGGAGGAAATGGGCCTTTTGAGACACCACCTGAGGGAAGGTACCTGCACAGTGTCTCCAGAGGGAAAGCTAGAATCAAGGCATCACTTACCCTGCTCCTTGCCATCTGTCAAGTCACTGAAAGACATATTCTACAGCAGGATAGACCCATGTATTGTCTGGAACCTTTCCCTCATAAGGACTTACCCAACCTCACTGATTAACCTGAGAGATCTGGTGTCACATGTGTACATGAAAAGCATCTAGGTACTTATTAAATATGCATTCCTCTTCCTACTAACATTGTTCCATCAATATTTTAATGCCATGTTGCCTTTTAGATTGTGTTCCTACTGTAACATGAGGTCCCTGCTGGGGCAAATGAACAGTGCAGAAATGGATGTGTTTATGGAGGACATTTTTTTTCAGTATGAAGAGTTGTCATCAGTGGTGATTTTCTGCTGCAAATAGTTATGGTTATTTCATCAGGAAATAGCACCTCTATTCCCATCTACCAATGAAGCCAATGGGGCAGCATGAAGGTGTACAAAGTAAGGCTGTACATATTCAAGCAGCAGCAGATTATTTACTGCCAAAGAGAGATAATTTGTGATCAAGGTCATTAGATTAAACTTAGTCCTGTGTATGTGCATTGACTTTATTAGCATATATGAGGAGTATACTTGATCATTGACTATTTCTGGAGTGAAAGTCACGTCTACATAAAGTTTGCTGTGGGTTTTATTTCCTAGTATTTTATAATCCTTTTCTCATTTTGTTTTGTCTTTTAATTCTCCTCTGGTTATAGACTAATCATTGCCAAGTCTCCATCATCTGCTTGAAAAACAGTAGCTAGTACTTATTGTGCTAAACAGCCTATTTTTCCACAATCCTCGGTGTTCTCAGCTATTTCACTTGATAGATGTCATTAAGGTTTCCATGTTGTTAGTCACTTTCCTGACTTTTCATATTTCTTCTGCTCAGGAAGCAGGTTTTCCTGGAAACATTCAAAGAAAATAAAACCTGATTGCAGTCAGCAGCTTGGGTTAATAACAAATAAGATCCAAATACCACACTTTTTTTTTTTTTTAACATAACTCTAATTACAAATATGAAAGGCTGGATTATGCCACTTGTATTCACACTAAGTCATTCCACAGGAGTCTACAGAACTAGTTATGAGAGAAATATTATTCAGCATGAGTAATTTTTCAACAGCGCAGTCTAAGAGCTTGTAGCACACTGCATTTTCATCAGCTGGAATATACTAATAGTGGCAACCCCAAGCACAGATACAGGCTGAGTCGAGTATAGATTGAGAGCAGTCATGAGGAGAAAGACTTGGTGGTGATGTTTGATGAAATCTGGACATGAGCCAACAATGTCTGCTCACTGCCCAGAGAGCCCCAACTATATCCTGGACTGCATCAAAAGAAACGTGGCCAGCGGGTCAAGGGAGGTGATTCTCCCTCTCTACTCCTCTCTCATGAGACCTCAGACCTCACCAGGAGTAGTGTGCCCAGCTCTGGAGCCCCCAACACAAGAAGGACATGGACCTGTTGGAGCAGGTTCAAAGGAGGGTCACAAAGATGATCAGTGGGCTTGAAGGAGAGGCAGTAGTGTGGCCCTGTATGTTAGGGAAGGTCTCAACTGTCTTGAGAATGATGATGATGGTGATGATAGGGTTGAATTCTTATGGGTAAGAACCAGGGGGAAGGCTAACAAGGCAGATGTCATATTAGGAGTCTGTTGTGGGGGACTTCAACTTATCAGCTGTCTGTTGGAAATACAATACAGCAGACAGGGAGCAGTCACAGAGACTCTTTGAATGTGTTGAAGATAACTTCCTAACACAACTGGTGACTGAGCCAACTTGGGTAGGCTCTGTAGTAGACCTGCTGTTTGTGAACAGAGAAGGACTAGTGGGAGATGTGAAGGTTGGTGGCCATCTTGGGCAAAGCAACCATGAGATGGTAGAGTTTTCAGTTCTTAGGGAAGTAAGGAGGGAGATCAATAGAACTACCTCTTTGAACTTCAAGAAGACAGACTTTGACGTGTTTAGGAGACTGGTTAATGGCGTCCTTTGGGAGGCAGCCCTCAGGGACAAAGGAGTCCAGGAAGGCTCGACATTCCTCAAGAGGGAAATACTCAAGGCATAGGAACTATCTATCCCTGTACACCATAGAGCTAGAGTGGTATAAGACTGGCCTGGATGAACAGAGAGCTTTGGGCAGAACTCAAGAAGAAAAGGAAAGTCTTCCAGCTATGGAAGAAGGGGCAGGCAACTCAGGAGGTGTACAAGGTTGTTGCAAGGGAGTTGTTGTTGTAGGGAGAAAAATAGAGAGGCTAAAGCTCACCTAGAACTTAATCTGGCCAGCATCATTAAAGATAATAAAAAGTGTTTCTATAAATATGTTAACAGTAAAAGAAGAGCCAAGGAGAATCTCTACCCTCTGCTGGATGGGTACAGGAGGGAACCTTGTGACCAAGGACAAGGAAAAGGCTGAGTTGCTGATTGTCCACTTTGCCTCAGTTTTTGTCAGCAATGCCAGTTGCTACCTGAGGGTCCAGCTCCCTGAATTGGAAGATGGGGATGGGGAGCAGAATGCAGCCCACATAATCCAGGAGGAAATGATCAGTGACTTATTCAGTGGGGCACATAGATATGCACAAGTCTGTGGGACTAGATGGGATCCACCCAACAGTACTAAAGGAGCTGGAAGAAGTGCTCACCACACCACTCTTCATTATATATCAACAGTCCTGGCTAACTGGGGAGGTCCCAGTTGACTGGAAGATAGCAATTGTGATGCCCATCTGCAAGAAGGGCCAAAAGGATGATCCTGGGAACTAAAGACCTGTAAGTCTGACCTTGGTGCCAGGGAAGATTATGGAGCAGGTCATCCTGAGTGACATCACACAGCACATACAAGACAACCAAGATGATCAGGCCCAGTCAGCATGGGTTTACAAAAGTCAGGTCCTGCCTGACTAATCTGATCTCCTTCTACAACAAAGTGACCCATCTAGTGGATGAGGGAAGAGCTGTGGACATTGTCTACCTGGACTTGAGTAAAGCCTTTGACACAGTCTCCCACAGCATTCTCCTTCAGAAGGCCAACTGCATCCTGGGCTGCATCAAAAGAAGTGTGGCCAGCAGATCGAGAGAGGTGATTCTGACGCTCTACTCTGCGCTGGTGAGACCTCACCTGGAATACTGCATCCAGCTCTGGAGCCCTCAGCACAGGAAGAACATGGACCTGATGGAGTGGGTCCAGAGGAGGGCCACAAGGATGATCAGGGGGCTGGAGCACCTCTTCTACAAGGTCAGGCTGAGGGAGCTGGGATTGTTCAGCCTGGAGAAGAGAAGGCTCTGGGAAGGCCTAATAGCCACCTTCCATTACCTGAAGGGAGCTTACAGAAAGACTGGAGAGGGCCTGTTTACAAAGGCCTGTGGGGAAAGGACAAGGGGTAATGGTTTTAAATTAGAAAGGAGTGGATTTAGATTGGATGTAAGGAGGAAGTTCTTTACCATGAGAGTGGTGGAGCACTGGAACAGGTTTCCCAGGGAGGCAGTTGAGGCACCATCCTTGGAGACATTCAAGGTGGGGCTTGATGAGGGTCTAAGCAACCTGCTCTAGCTGAGGATGTCCCTGCTCTCAGCAGGGGAGTTGGACTAACTAGATGACCTCTAGAGGTCCCTTCCAACCCAGACATTTCTATGTTTCCAAGCTAAGCGATTCTATAATTCTATGATTCTATGACAGACTGGCATAGACCTGCCCATCTCAAATATAGGTTACTCTATGCCATCCACAAAAAAATCAATGAAGGTGATATAGCTGTCTGAAGATCCTCAGGCAATTTTAAAACTCTGTTTTAAAGTCACCACATTAGGAGGAAGACCTTGCCAGTGCAGGGTGACAGCTCTCTTTCCTATTTGCATCTTTTGTGCAAAGCAAGAGAAAGCAGTATGAGAAGGTACAAGAGGATGATGTGGGTCCAGTGGCAACCATGTTCATGTGGAGCCAACCAGGGTCTGAGCATACGCTGGGACCCACATGCCCATTGCTTTATCCAAGTGTCTACAATCCAAATTTGAAACCAGAGATTTGCTGAATCAGCTCAAAACTAGACTGCTTAGAGCACATGAACCAGAATGCCCTCCCTTTGGTGGGAAAGCATTAAGTAAAAGGAGACTAATTTCTCCCAGTAATTCTCAGGGGAAAAAAAAAAAAAAAAAAAGAGTCACAGGAAAGAAGATTCAGATTAATATTATTTCAACAAACCCCCTGTCTACAAAGAATGCTACAGGTTTTAAAAAACAAAACAGGAAAGGCAGATCTTGTGTTAGTTTATACTGTTTCATCTCAAAGCTTCACACACAATAAACTGGACCTGGCATAGCAAATGCTAAGGGTTCAGAATAAAGTTAAGTTGCAATCCTAACATGAGAAATCTGTTCCCCAGCAGAAAAGGATCAACACTATTTAGTATCTTTTTGATGATGAAGGAGGAATATGGCAATTTGAAAACAGAAATTCCATACGTCCAAGGTTAATTCTTGCCTCATAAAGTTTTTATATTAATTTATAGGTCTCAAGAGTGTCTTACAGAAATGACAAGTATATGGACAAAAGTTTAGTCTTTGCTACAAAGCTGAGAAAATTGGCCATTTTTAGTTTGTAACGCAATAATGAGATATAAGTGTTTTCATTTTTATTGCATTTTATATCCCAAACAACAGTGGGATGCCGAGCACTGCATTAGCATGCACCGTAAAGCAAGTATACACTTCCTATCCTGCTTTACTAGTTATACTCAAAAAACATTTTATGTTGCTGTAATTTGTTTGTGCCCAGTTTTCTTATGAGATGACATTTGAGGGAGAATGAGGGAAAATCCATGCCAGAATTTTTTAATTGGGCAAGATTATCAAAGGAAAAAAAATAACAAAAACTCTCCAGAATGAGACAGTAACACCATATCTTTCTCATTTGAGGCACAGATTCCTCCAAAAATGACAGAGGTGCAAAACTAAAAGCTCAACACCAAAACAGTTCCTGGACACCTCCTGTGTATGCATATATATAGTGCACCTGCAGTAAGAGACACACTTGTGGGGAGCAATACAAAAGCAGCAGAGTCACCATCACCTGAACCAGTAATTTCAGAAAGGTGAAATACTTCTCCAGGAGGATAATATTTTATAGGCAATGTGCAGGTTTTCTGTTGGACTTCTCCTGAAAGAAATCCGTCTGGGGGTGCTCAACAGAACAGGAATATGTTTTCTATTTCAACAGAAAGAGAGGGATGAGGGATGTGGCTGTAGAAAAAAAAAAAAAAACATAATCCTACAGGCTGGCAAATATTCCCTCAGCTCCTCACTGGTTAAGCTTCTTTTTGATATAAGTGTAAATCATCATCTTTTTGTTGAGGGGGTGGGAGAAAGGAGAGCTAGCACTCAGATTTCTCCTTGAGAATCTGCCAGTGCATTTGCTGCTAGGAAATTACTAAAATAAGCCTCTCCACATATGTCCTTAAAAACACTTTGACTGCATTCCTCTGTAATTATTAAGCTTCTTCAGTCTGTAAGCCAGTGAGAAAGGGATTAAAGGGGTTACTTTGTGCCTCTGTGCCCATAAAAATCCCTTAGCTCCTGCAGTACACTGTTCAGAGTGTCCTGAAAGCTTTCATATAATCCCTGCCTCCCAGCTACCACCACCACTGCATTCCCTTTATTTAGACACATTCAAATTTCATGCTGTAATTCAAAAGCACTCCAACACAGAAAAAAGATCCACATTATAAATCACATTTAAAACCTAACCTACCAGTTAGAGTGGAGCAGCAAGGCAACTGCATGATAAAGCTACCCTCAATTTTACACTGTAAGGAAAAGGAGGAGATGTAAATTATCAGTTAACATCTGCTGACATTTCCTATTCTCTAGAAGAATAAGAAATGATCCCTGGACAGGGATCATTTTCTATACCTGTCCTTGCAGGACTGGTCACAACAGGACACTGATCCTGGACTGGAGTTGCATGTAATTGTAAATACTGGATAGCAATAGGGAAAGAGAGATCTGCTCCCTATCACCATTCAGGGAATTTTCATGTCAAAAGAGAAGTTGCAATGCTCGGTGGTGTTGCACTGAAAATAAGTCATCGTATCACAGGCAGCAGCAACACAGGACTGCAAGCTGTCTTCTTAGTCACAGAGTCTGTTTCTAGTGCGTGCATAATATTATATAACCCCTTTCACTAACTCGTCTTTAAGAATCCTGATATTTTATAGGCGACATTTCTCCTCAATAAAATCAGGCAGGAATTCTAGGCTGTGGAAAGGTTGAATGAAGCACTGCTGTTAAACCAAACAACAGCTGTAAACATCCAAAGTGAACAGCTTCCAGATCAAGATATTAAAGCAGAGAAACAGCTGTCAACTGTGCATTAAATCAACATCTGCAAGACAGAATCAAAAAACCTCTTTTGTAGAGCCAACCAGTAACAAATACTTCCTGGGTAAACAGAAACCTGGCACCACTTGGCAGAAATCAACTGTGAGGGCAAAACCGGGTCTGTAGCAGATCGAGAGGAAGCTGCTTGTCATGTACTTCCGTCTGTGAGCAGAAGGAAACCCAGCGGCTGTTAGGTTTGCAGCAGGCACAGTGAGGAAGAGTGGTCACAGCCTGGGCAGCCTGATAACCCAGCTTCAGTGCTTGGCTCGCTCCCTCCCTGCCCCCTCACGTTTGTGTGTATCCCTTGGAACATCATATAAGTGCATCTTGGTCACCATCTGTGGAGATAATAACACCTCTTGTCTGCTTTTTAGGTTGTAAACTCCTTCCAAAAAAGATCGTGTCTTACTTTGTTTACCAACAGTATGTAGTGCTGGGCTCAGTCTTATATATAGATCCCAGGCACTAATAGTTATTTTAATAGTTACAATAAACATAGTAATTATCCAATATGAATCTAACAACAACAATCAAGATGCTTTGTTTGTTTTTGTTTTGTTTGTTGGATTTTTTGTTTGTTTTTGTTTTGGGGTTTTTTTTTTGGTATTTTTATCATAGTTTTTATCCTAAGTACATGAGGTCACAATAGTCAGAAACAACAGCTTTGCTATTGTGAAGGGGCTGCTGGTGATGTCTGGCTGCACACAGGATGCATCTGAAAACATGATACAGATACATAAGCTCGCAAAGAATACACAAGTGTTCAAACACAGACCACATCTGACTATTTAAAATTATAATCTTCTACTCACTGTCCCTTTGCAGAGTGACCTTCATAGGAACTCTGAAATATTGTTTTATTACAATCTCACAGGACAAATAAGCAAATAGCATAGATTACACAGAGAACACACTGTATCTCTTCCTGATTAATTCACTCACCTCTTTGACTTTAACAACAGTGAATGACCAGGAATACCAATACTTTCTCATTCCAAATAAAGGATTTGATAGATCCATAGTGCAAAGCAGAAGTTAAAGCAATATTCAAGAACTGCAGCCTGATTCTAAAGCCCTCTGGGGTTTGAATAAACACTGCTGACTCTGCTTGGCTAATTTTAAAAATTGCTACAATTAATTTTTTTTAATACATGAGCTCCCAAAGTGACATATTTCAAACAGAAAATCTTAATATTTCTTTTGAGTGAATTGTGTGCCATTGTTCATGGGGAAAGAGAAGCTCTAAGCTAATTTTTAAACCCAGGGGGATATCAACAGACAGCCAGCAGCTAAGGTTTTTTGCTTGATCTTTTGCAAATTCTCTTCAGTTATTCATGGCCAAAATGTGTCATGTACTGATCTGGACTCATGTTGGAGGAACTGGTGAAAAGGGTCTCCTTTTCATACTCCTGGCAGGCTTATGTCAGAAGGCTGTGAGGGATAACCATTGCTATTTATAGGTAATCCCCCTTTTGAAAGGTCACCTTTCATTGTGTGTTCATTTTGATCCAAATCTATCCAAAAATCACTCTCCTGCAGCTCATCTCTAATGAGTAATTTTTAAGCAGATAAAAATGAAATAAATCATGCAATAAAACAGAAGATACCGTCTGTTTTACAGACCAAGGAATGCATAGCACTCACATTATCTCCTGTGGTTTTAATTACACCATAGGGGGTTTTTTAACAACTTCACTATCTTTTTCCAGGGGCAGGCACTTACTTTACATGTTGAATGTTCTTGGTAATAGGATATTTGGGCACTGAATCACTTTCCTCATCATGAGCTACTCATGTGCAAACACAGAGCCACTTACCAGCCAAAAAAACTGTCGCTCACAGTGAGCCAGAGAGCAGAATGGCGCCTGCTCTGCATTTCTCAGCACTTCTGATTCTAAGGAAAAGAACAAAAAACCTCCCATATTATGAAACTAAGCTTTTGCTTTTTCCATATATTTGAGTGGTCATCCAGAGCTGAAAGCTGGCTGCCTTTCCACTTTTTGCTGGGCTGCAAGTTGGAGGAAGCAAGTAAAGCGATGACAGCACTGAGCTCTAAAATAACAGAAGAGTTTAATAGAAGAAAAAGTGTATTTTTATGGAAAGTGGTGCACAGCAGTACACCAGCACAGTGATACTTTCTTTATTTCAACACTATGAAAGTTCGATTAATGGATAGTCACTGTGGCAAGATGTTGCAGCAGAGAAGAAAAAATGTGGGAGTGGAGATAAAACAGGGTGAAGCTTTGTGAAAGAAGGAAGACAATGTCACCTGAAAAGAAATGGGCAAGGGATTTAAGAAGATATGACTTAAAAGCACAATGATAATATATAATGTTTCTTTAAAAAAAACCCTCTTGTGCTGCTACCCTTCTTAAAAGACAGAGGCAAAGGTAATAAGCGAAGCCTTCTCATCACACTTCTAAGAGTGAGTAGACAGAGATGTGGGTTGGCTTTCCTCAGGATTGAGAGTGCTGCATTTTGCTGAGCTTTATCATCATGTCAAGCAAAATGGAGCATGCTACTGCAGGGAAGGCAAACTAGTTTAGGTTATGCAGGTCTGTGCCGGAAGTTATTCTCAGTGCCATTATTGTGTCTTTTCTCATTATTAAATTTTGTGTATAGATGACAGGGTTTGTTCCGTGGAAAATAATGGCTAGACTGCAGAGGTAGACAAGGAAATCGGTGATCTCACCAGGGACACCACAATGAAGCTAAATCTGTAACATATACTGTATCTTCTTCGTTCTTGCTGCTCATTAAATAGAGCCAGGCTTAGAGGCAATCTTTACATTTTCAAACTGTTTAGACAATTAAATCATTAATCAAAGCAATAGATGCTTTGAAGAAAACAGGAAGCGCTGAAGTTGTTCCTCAAAAGAAATTGAAAAGAATTATGGAGATCATGGAGATCATGTTTGAACAGTAAAAAGAGGACTATAGTTCTTGGACTACTCATGTTAATAACTCATCTACAGGGAAGAAAAACCAAACCAAACCAACCAACCAACCAAAACAAAATAAAACAAAAACAACCACCAAAACAAAAAACAACAACAACAACAAAAAACACACCACCACCAAATAAATGACAGCCTGTAAATGTCTGAGTACTGAATGATGATTTTTGCCATCTTCCACTAGGTAAACTGGTATTTCCAAAATTTCTTTATGGATCTCCACACCAAAATCCCATTTCATTTCAACAGGCATACAAGTTTAAAACAGTCATATTTGTGGTTTCAAGTGCTCTTCTAGATACTGTGTGGTTTTAATTTAAGTTTCTATAGGATTCACCTCACCTAATTTCAGCTTTATAAAATTAAAGTATCTAGTCCAAGATTGTCATCTAAGTTATTTGAACAGACAGTACAGAAAAAATTGTTCCTCTAGAGAGTTCATCCCATCTTTTCTACATACTTAATTTTTGATTATATGAATCATCCTTTAGAAATGCATATACCTCTCAACTAACTACAGAGGGAACGTAGACGGCCCTTTGAGAAGACACTTGTCTCTTAGAGTGCTGAAGTCCATTTCTGCTTTGAGAGGAGATGAAGTCAACTCTAAAACTGCCTATGTCTCTCCATTGGCTGTAGTTACCACCTGACATGAAGCCACCAGCATTTGATAAACAGGGAAACTCCATCCTGTGTATCAAGAGACACTGATCTTCAAAATGTAATGCTTTTGGCCAAAAGGGATATTGATCTACAAAGTTCTACAGAGTTAGGTAATACAGAGCAAGAAGAGACTTGTCTCTTAGAGGGCTGAAGTCCCATCTCTTGTAGCCACTATTAAGCAGATATGCCCTCATCAAGGTTGCCTGCATTTTTGATCTAAGAGTGGGGAGAAGTTTGCTGTATGCCCAGGATCTCCCGTGCCTGAACTGACAAATAAGGATGAGAAGGGAAGTAATGAATTCTCCCACATGCAAACTGCCTGTGGGAGTCAGAGGTCAGCAAGATGTGCTCTGCTGTACTTGAATCTTACCTTACCATCCTGCAGGAGGGAGGGAGGGAGGG
>JANIJG010001431.1:60611-116239 GCA_024611175.1 Megaceryle torquata | reverse complement strand
GGGGTGAGTTGGGTGTGCGTGTACCTTAGAGCATTTTATACTTTATACTACTTGCACATTTGTATATGCAAGTATAAGGCCTGTCTACACTGCAGAGGCAGCTATGCAGTGATGTTTGTGTATGTAAAATGGGCTGTGCTGAACTATCTGGAGTAAAACGTGTGGAGTAAAACTACACAGCAGTACTATAATTTTATATCAGCCATGTAAACGAGTGGGATAAATACCTTCGCACGGTGCTGTTCTGTATTGGACTTTAGCTTTAGTTCTGCAGCAAATGCAGAAACTGTTTTTAAAAAATAAACTGTTACAAAAGCTCCTTGAGTCTAAACATTTCTACTGTGTCACGTTAGTGTAGAGGGGGCATTGATTTCAAGTATACTTAAAATACTGGACATTTTGTTTCATCATTTTTGTGCCTGTAGCTAAAGCTCTGCAGTCTAGAATGTTAGATTATTGGGAATTTAAGCTAATACTTGAAATTTTTTTTTCCTGCTCTTAAAAAAAAGGTATCTTAGAGCTAAGTCCACTTCATTTTAGGTGGGAAAGAGACACTATGAAGACTTTTCCAATTTAAATTGTACATTCACAAAATATTAAACCATACCTATGGAAGAGAATAATACTTGTTTCCCAAACTTCTGGTTTTGGGCTTGACCCTTGGGATTATCCTTATTCCCTTAGGATTGATTGATTGATTTATTATTTTTAATTCTTCAGAGATATGAATTGGGAATTTTGGATGGGTAATGAAACTGCCAGTTGAGAAATAGTTTTCCTCATACTGTATTATAGTTAGCTAAATGTTCAGGTCTTAGGCAGATGTTAACAGTTACTGTGAAGTAGCTGATTTTTCTGGCATGTTTGCAAATGATTTTTAACTAATAGTGCATGTGGCTGAAATCTAAACTAGTGGGTTTGCATTTCGTGTGAATTTTTCTTTTTTTTTTTTTTCTTCTTACTAACCTGACTGATGAACGAACGTACACTGAAGGAATTGGTAAATTATCTACTGCTGATGGTAAAGCCTTCGCAGATCCTGAGGTACTCCGAAGACTGACGTCCTCTGTCAGCTGCGCGCTGGATGAAGCTGCTGCTGCATTGACGCGAATGAGAGCAGAGAACAATCATAATGCAGGACAAGTGGACAAGTATGTATTGATCGCTCCCCACCCTGTGTCCCAGCTGTAGAATGTGAGTTTGTATTTTTAATTCCAAGTTCGTGAATGGGATAGGTAGTACTTGGTAATGTAGCTGTTCTGCTACTAGAAGCAGTGGATTTACTGACTCTCGAGGTGTATCTACTGTCTCATCAGGTTATTGGCCTCAAAGTATAAGAGAAAAGTAGGAAAAAAAAAAAGATACTTTCTAATCTGCTGCTCTTTCTGTGTACAGGAAAGTTGATTTCTTTGTCAAAAATGAGTTACATTCGTAGCTGTAGAAGAGTTGGTGATAGTTCTCCATTTACTGCCTCAGCATACCTTGGAAACTAATGACTCTGGTTCATTGTATTAGAATTTGGAAGAGACTGTAATACCTATGGGGCAGTGATTTGCCCTGGGATCTTACTTAGAAACTTAACAGAGGAAAAGAACTGTATTACCTGACAATTTTTTGTAACTGGTAGTTAATGATTATGACATTTAACTTGCATGATGACAGTACTGAGGATTTGTCCTGTATCATCAAAAGCTTTCTTATACTTTGATAATTTCTAAGCATCTTTGGGGGTCCTGAAATATTTTCTACTCTGACAAGTGATGCAAATAATTCCTAAACTGTTGGGATTGTGTTACTGCATATACTTTTAAACTTCAGCCCTAAGATCAAAAATTGAAAGTCTTAATTTTCCTTTCATATGGATGTCCTCCTGAAATTCGGCCTTGGGATTTGCAAAAGGAAGTGCTTACAGTAATGGCAGTAGTCTTGAGTCATTGATTCAAGTGTAAATGCAACTATAAAACACATATAGTTTCATTTCCTAACTGAAGCTAGGGAAATGATTTGTGGATCAGAACATGGGGAGATGAAAACACACTGGGGAAGCATGCTTGAACATCAGCAGGAAGCAGATGAGAAGTGGAAGCAGATCAGGTGGCCCATGGGGAATACAGAGACAAACATATCCAAGCGTACAGGGATGCGATTAGGAAAGCTGAAGCCCACTGGAGTTGAATCTGGCAAAGGGAATGAAAGGCAGCAAGATAAAGTAGTGTGAGTATATGAGCTGCAGAAGGAAGATGTGGGGCTGCCTCAGATGATGGCAGACGACTTAGTGACAGGGACACAGAAGAGGATGTGAATGCTGCCTTTGCCTTGGACTTAGTTTTACTTTTGGGAGTCCCAAGGCCCAGAGATATGTGGGAAGATCTGGACCAAGGAGGGCTGGCCCTTGGGTTTTGTCAGGTCATGGAGCATTTAAACAGGCTGGATGTAGTCCAGTGAACAAGTTCATGGGACCTGATAGGTTGTACCAATGAGTACTGAAAGAGCAGGCCAGTGTCACTGTGAAGCCAGTCTTGATTTATTTGAAAGGTCATGGGGAATGAAGGAGTTTCCTGATGAAATCAGATGTCACCCTGTCTGCAAGAAAGGCAAGAAAGAGGATCCAGGGGACTTACAGGCAGGTCAGCCTCCCCTCAGTCCATGAAAAGGTTTTGGAGCAAATCCTCCTGGAAACTATTTCCTCATACAGTGAGTCCAAACCAATGGGAAGTAGGCAGCATGGTTTTGCACAGGGGAGACCAAGCTGGACTGGATAGTCTTCTACAATGAGGTGGCTGTGTTGGTAGATGACAGGAGAGCAGTGGGTGCTGTTTGTCTTGATTTTAGCAGGTCTTTTCAGACTGTATCCTGCAGTATGCTGTGGAACAAGCTGATGAAGTACAGACCAGGTTGGTGGACAGTGAGGTGGATTGATAACTGTCTAAACTACTAGGTTGAGAGTTGTTAGTAGCTCGAAGTCCAAGTGGAAGGTCAGTGCTGGTGGTGTGCTCCAGGGGATGATACTGGGCTAGTACTGTTTAACATCTTCATCGATGACCCATGTGATGGTACAGAGTCCATCCTCGGGGAGTTTGTAGATGACACAAAACTGAAAGGAGTGGTTGATGGACCAGATGGTTGTGCTGCCATTCAGAAGAACCTTGACAAGCTGGAGAAGGGGGCAAGCAGTAATCTCATGAAATTCAACAAAGGGAAATGCAAAGTCTTGCATTGGTACTGATGGAGAGGGCTGAATAACTGGAAATCAGCTTTGGAGAAAAAGACCTGAGTCACGTGGTGAACAACAAGCAGAACATGAGCCAGCAATGCACCCTTGGGGCAAAGGTCAGCAGCATCCTGTGCTTCATTTGAGAGGGCATCCCAGTGTCATTCTTGTCACTTACATAAAATGTCTTGAAAATATCTCAAAGGTAACCTGAGCAGAGGGTAGACTGGGAGACCTCATGAGGTGCCTGGGTCAGTTAGAATCAACTATGAGTCTCATTTTTAATAGCTTTTTCCCAGAGCATGTCTGGTTTCCCAGCAGTTCTGTATTGTACAAGGTGGCTTAAGGTCATCTTTTGAGAACAGTGGATGTGTGTGAGGATTTGCCTTGCAAGTTACGGTGTTAAGTGGCTCCCATTTCTAAGGGCTGGATTATGTGTGTGTAAAAGTGCATGAATCCCCCCAGCCAGACCCAGGAACCTGAGCTGTAATGCCTGGTTCCCTATGGGTTGCAGCAGGGCTGTTTGACTGATGGCAGTGCCACTAGCACGCACCTGTCACTTACTACCTCCCAGGAGAAGGTGGCAGGTCCTGCAGCCATTTAGTGGCATCCTGTTGCTTCAGTATATGGACTTGACTGTGCAGCCAAACACCAAACTTTACAAAATACCAGTTGTTTTGCTTAAAATACTTTGTGATTACAGTGCAAATGTAAGGAATCAGATACTGATTATTCTCGAGTCAGATCCCAGCTCTTACGTAGCAGCTGTGAGCATGGTTTATTTCTTTGTGGTGTTTATGGCAGATGAGAGTCCCCTTTAAACTAGGAACTTAGTATAGTTTAACCATTAGTCTTTGAACAATTGAAAATTGAAACTTCTATGCTTTTCTGAGGAAACTCTGTGCTCAAGGGGATATTTTCTTCATCGTGAGTGAATTTCTTAAGAAAACTTCTATTTTTTACAGAAGAAAATTAGAAGTTTGAGTTAAATCGATCTGAGTGTACCAGTTTTTGTTTTAAAAACAAGCTTCCATATCTTGCAAATAAAATATACCACTAGGAATGCATCACATACAATCCACTAGTGAAGGCTCTTCCTTCCCCCTCCCACCAGGCTGTTAATGGTGGTCTGGTTACCAGTGGCTGAGGGCTCATGATTCCTTGCATATATTTTCTAGTTGGAGAGAAATTATATCATCAGTTGGAGAAGTGAACTGAGTTGGTATTGAGCATGACTTGCTCTTGTTTACAGTTGCCTTTAGCAGTGCTTTAATAGTTGTCTTTGCTGTTAGTCTTTTTCTTTACACAGAAAAAGGACAAGTGACTTGGTTTGAAATAAATTGAAGCTCAGCTGACCTTTTTTAAAACGTGTTTAGTGTGCTTTCCTAGGTCTCAGGGGAAATATCTATTCTCTCTACTTCAGAGGTTAATGATGGTTAGAGTAGTGATTATAGATTTCTGAGCTTCTAGATGCCAAGAACTTGGGGTTTGTCTTGTCTTTTCCTTCTGACTCTTAGCTTGTAATTACCTCTTAAGGCTTTTTTTTTTTTAAGGACGAGTTAATAGTGTTCCATGTAGGATTTGTGGTGTTATTCCTGTTTAAAAAACCTGCAGTTAAGTTTGCTTATTTCATCCATCTGAAAACTTCTGTCATGTGTTTTCAACAGTGCATGAAAGGAAACTTAGTAGACTTCTGTAAAGCTCCTCTCCTTTCTTCCTTTAAGATGTCATTAGGTAAGGTAAGGGGTTTTCTTTGAAATGGCTGCTTAAATTAAAAAACTAGTGGTTTAAATTGAAGGAAAAAAGAGTTTTGGAGTAGTGCAGAGAAGGGAAGAATCGCACTGCAGGAGAAGCAATGCTCACAAGTTTGTCTTGTTGCCATATTCAGTATTAGTGGTCTCTTACACTAGGCTGTTCACTTTCTGGCTTTATCTCTACAAGAAATTTGCCTTGGTACCCTACAGTCAGTAGCTTGTCACGGTCGTAGCCTCTCTGCATCTGGCATTCCACCAAAGTGTGAACAACATCAGGGAGGTTTGTTTCTCTGTCTTGCAAACACCACAAATTACATAGTTTTGAGCACTCTTCTCTGCATCCATGTGAGAGTTTGTGAGTTAACAGCTGATGGGGATGAGCTAATTTAGACATAAGCAAGGTCTTTATCTCTGTTTCACCTATGGAAATAATGTGTGAGTATATGTACTTTAAGGTGTATTTTCTAGTAAGGCTTAGTTCTAATGTCAGGATTCTTTACTTAAAGCCTTCTTCCTTGCATAGGTAATCTGCCTCATCTATTGCAGATTTATTTTGAGCTTATTCTGTCATAACCGATTTTCCAGTCGCAGTTTGGCAGAAGCATGCTCAGATGGGGATGTCAATGCTGTCCGGAAGCTGTTGGATGAAGGAAGAAGTGTAAATGAACATACTGAAGAAGGGGAGAGTCTCCTTTGCTTGGCCTGTTCAGCAGGATATTATGAATTGGCACAAGTAAGTAACAAATATAATCACAACTAAACCTTTGTGAAGTTTTGTCCAAGAGGCTTCTTTGATAGGCAAACATTTTTAGCTACTAAGAATATAATATTCTTCTGTATAATTAACCAGAATGTCAGTCAATACAACTTATTATGGGCTTCCAGTTATTGTTTGTCTTTTCAGTGGAAAATGCCATCCTTTATGCCTTTAGGTGTAAGGGACTTGTTTGAGAAATGTATCTTGTGTTTTATGATGTATCTACTCTGATGGCATTGTTCTGGGTGCAGCGAAGCTCTTCTGCCAACCAACCACGGCAAGAGGATCTAAAATAGTAGCAAAATCAAATGCTACAAGTGGTTACCTTCTGAAAAGTCAATGTCTCAGTCACTCAATCCTTTTTTTTTTTTTTCAGTTACATCTGTATCATACTCGTATATCTAAGGGCAGAATTTGCACTTCTTTGAAGATGCTTAGGTTATAGTGCTCAGAAGGGGACCAGATTCATGATTTGGTGCCAGGCAAGAGTACAGGGAGAAAACTGTAAGCTTGACCCAATGCCTGCTGTCAGCATTAATGCAAGTTTACAATATCTCTGCTGTCAGTCTGGTTAGTGAATTGCCCTGTGACTCTTAAAGATGTCTGGATTGCACTGTAACTTAGTGTTGCAGATTTTAGCAGAGATGAACAGATGTAGAAAACCAGCGTTTCCTAAAGCAGAGCACGGTGCAGGTAGCAGCTGTAACTGGTCCTGGGGAGTGCCATTGTGTGTCACCTCTGGGCGTAGCACTGCAAGGGGATGTTCACCGCTGGCTGGGGAATCATCCTCACAACTCCACTGAGCTAAAGGCAAAAGGCTGGTGTTACAATTCATTCATTAAAGTGAATTTTTTTTTCTCTAGGTGCTACTAGCAATGCATGCAAACGTTGAAGATCGAGGGAATAAAGGAGACATAACTCCCTTAATGGCAGCTGCCAGCGGAGGCTATGTAGATATTGTTAAACTGCTCCTTGTTCATTGTGCAGATGTCAACGCACAGTCTTCAACAGGTAACTGGGAAGCAGCAACGTGAATTAATAAGACTGGCATGTAGGATGTGAAGCTGTTCTGAACATCTGTGTGTCTTATAGTTCCATTCACAAGAAAACATGTCAGGAAGTGTTAAGAATAAGACACATACTGAGAAGATGTGTTCAGAGGCTTACCTGGACACTATTAAAGATTGTTTGCTTTTTTTAATATAAGCTGTAATGGAAAGCACTGTTCCTGTGAAAACCACTGTGGTGTTAAATTAACAAAAATACATGAAGTTTAGTTTTTCTCATCTGTATAATGTAAAATTACCCAGTAAGATGACCATGGGGGCATATTGCTCAAGACCAGTTACTAGGCTCTGTTGCTCTTTACCACAGAGGAGGTACAATTCTTGAGCATTGAATATTGATTACATTGCTGATGCTTGACCCACAGCTTAACTAACCTTGCTGAGAATATTATTTGCAGATGGATTCTGTTAATATTAAGATAGATTTTAAACTCGTTCACATTTTTGAGAAGTCCGGTATCTGAACTACTGAATGTTCTCTTTATCTTGATTCTTAGCCATATTAAGCAGAACTTACCTTAAAAGTGACTGTAGCATTTAAAACATGAGCCATGTTGTGACTTAGTCACTGTCACTTAAAGTACCAAAGGTTTAAATTAGAAATTTATTTTCATACAGCCAGTAAAAATTTTTCAAGGGATTACAGGATAGTCTTAGGCAAACCCTCCCCTCCCTCCCCCACCCTCTACCTCTCAAAATCTACAGTGAGCTTGGAAATTACTCATTGATCATTTTGTATGTGAATTTGTTCTCTTTGTGTGTGCTGAAGTAGGAAACACAGTAATCAAAGGAGGAAAAAGCCAACTTATTTTTAATATTGGCTTAGCGTTAAAACTCTTTCATATTATGGTTGTGTTGGGATTTTATACCCAGCCTGAAATTACTGTCTGTAGTAACATTGATAAGTTAATATTAAGTAACATTGGTAAGAGGTGGCTGCTAGTGATGTACGTGGTTTTGTTGAGAGCTGTTAAAACTCATTTCCTTTCCTGTATTCAGAGTGGGCTGTCATCTAAAACTACTACTCCTTTGCAGGGAACACAGCTCTCACTTATGCTTGTGCTGGGGGCTTTGTCGACATAGTGAAGGTGCTATTGAAAGCTGGTGCTAATATAGAAGACCACAACGAGAATGGGCATACCCCCTTAATGGAAGCAGCCAGTGCAGGCCATGTCGAGGTTGCAAGAGTATTGCTGGAATACGGTGCAGGAATCAACACTCACTCCAACGAGTTCAAAGAAAGTGCACTTACACTTGCATGCTACAAAGGTATCATCTCTTGTCTTCTTTTATATTATTGTTTAAATGTATTTTCTAGGATTTATCTAACTAAAGCTTCCAGACATACTTTCTGTATTTTCTTAAGGAATACTGGTTTTTGGTTTTAAACTTGATGTCAGGAAATGCTCATCCATAGTTTAGTGGTACTAAGCCTGTCTACTTGTGTCCAGATTGGACATGGATTCAGCATGTTACAGATGAAAACTTGTGACTGGCTGCACCCAAACTTGTGCTTTGGCACAGCACCTCTCTCCTTTTCCTCCTCTACCACATTCCCTATTTCATTCAGATTCCCTTCACCAACTATCTGCAAATTCTGAAAACATCTTTGTTAGTTGTTAGGAAAGTGTCAAGTGAGAACAAATATTCCTGGAATAACGGGCTGGAAGTGCTAGTGTTTCTACTGGATACTTCTCCTTCCATGTAATTTTGGATGATGACTATGAATTGTTATGGATTCTGAACTGTTAGGGACTTTGATTTAATTTCTTTTGCTATTGGAATTTTCTCTATAAAGTAACTGAGTGCAGTGGTAATCCAGTGTGCTTCCAAGTTGTTTGGGTTTTGGTGTGTGTTTGGTTTTTTGTTTTGTTTGGTGGTGGTTGGTTTTTTCCCCTCTCCAAAAACCTCCATAGAATTTCCAACAGTCATTTTTCTCCTAGTAGAAGCTTTAAGGATGCAGATTATTGTCATAGTAACTTCAGATATTGCCTCTGTGGTTAGAATTGGAGGATACAGATGATGTATAACCCACCTGGCTTTGTCATGGCTTTCCTGCAGCATATAGTAGTCCTTACAGAGAAATTTCAGTAATAGTACTCCTGGATATGTTAGAGGGACAGTCTTCTTTCTTCTGACCTAAAACTTAATATAATGCAGGGTGGTCATTGGCTGTATTGTCTTTGGCAAGATGGCTGAGCTACCTCGATTTCCTGTCAAGCTTATGTGAAACTAAGTCATGTCTTGGAGGAGGGTGCTTATTGACAGGATGAAATGTATAACTTAGAAGGGACAAATTCTAAACTGAAAGAAGCCATAATAAAGTTAAAACCAAGTATTGGTAAAGTTCAATAGAAGCTTTTAAAAATGTCAGATAACGTAGTGTGTGTATCTTAGTTCTCAGAAATGTGTGTGAATGCTAGTGATTAAAAAGCTTAGTTCAGATCTACATGGACTTATCTCTAAAAGATAATACACACACAGCCCCGGTTGTATGCTGCTTTGGTCACTTAGATGATACATCACTATACAGCTGAATTAGGAATCGGCGCAGTATTTTACAGACTGAAGTCACAAGGAGAGGTTTCTGTTGTGTAAACTTGAATTCAGGGGGTCTGTTTTCATCTCATGGGTGGGTGGTATCTTTGGGAAAGACTGTCTAAAGTTTGCCTGTCTGCTTTGCACTGGCAATCCCTTTTTCACTACTTTAAAACCAGCAGGTTTGTGAATTACAGCATGTAAAAATTCTAACAGCTAACTCTGAAAATCTAACTTCATGAAGTGTATTTTCTGACTAATAACAGTTTACGATATTAAATGCTTATTTATTTTGATCTGTTTAATTTGAAGGCCATTTAGATATGGTTCGGTTTTTGCTCGAAGCTGGAGCTGATCAAGAACATAAAACAGATGAGATGCACACGGCGCTTATGGAGGCCTGCATGGTAAATAGCCTTTATTTGTACTGCTCCCTTTTCGATGAGAGAAGAATAAAAGAGGTGATAAAATAAAGCGAGCCTGTGTTAACAAGCTGGTTTGGGTCTGCACGTGAGTGTGCACACACTCCCTTAGTTCCTATAGTAAAGCCTTTGCCACCTGTGATAGCTATAGTAAGCTTCTCAGTCTGGTCATAGGGGAAAAAAATATTCTATTTTTTGGGGTCTGTCTAATGTGTTGTTTTAAATGCTCCCTATGTGAAGTGTAAGGGTAACTAATCTGCAGTGCAGTGAAGTAGTAGTTTGAGCCCAAGTCACTGTTTCTTCTGCAGTTTAAGAGTTAGTTTTCCATCTTTGTCCTTATAAATAAGGTCTTTCAGATCATCATGGTATGAGCCTTCTAGAAGCACACTGAACTGGATGACTAATGCATCACACTTGTCCTTTTACCACTGCAGGAAGTGTTTTGCATGCAGAGATGGTTTGCTAGGTTTCTGTAAATGGTGCTGTGATGTTTTTCTTTTGAAAATTAAACAGTAGGTCAGAAGTAGTTTAGTTCTTGGGCAACTTGTATAATTTCAAAGCAGCCATTGAGGAAAAACTTCCCTTTCAAAGAGCTTCATCTTAATAAAGAGTGTGCTATTGTCAAAGCATATCTGCAACCATTTTTGATCAGACCTTGGGTGACCTTTTCTCTATTCTTCAAGCTTGGTAACTTCTTTGAAGAAAGAAGAGAGAGACCTTTATTCATAGGAAGCACAGCAAATGGAGAACTTAATTTGCTCCCAGTAGCATATAATCCATAGAAGATAGGCTGCAGTGTTCCTCCAGTTTCTGAGAGATGGAGGATCAAGTGTTCTTTTAGTGCACTTGAGAGGTGATGATGCAAGTGACCAAGGTCAGATTATAATGTCTCAAGCTATGTTTAAGTCTTTTGATAGTGAGATGGTAATAGTATCCTTGAATAGTCTTCCCTGTATGAGAGCCAATAAGGAGTTCAGAAGGAAGTTCTGTTGCAGCGGGTGTGTGCTGTCACCTAAAGGAGGTTGCAACATGACTGCAGACTAAATGTTTTTGTCAGCCCACTGTTATGTTTAGGTTTAGTCTTTTCTTTTTCTTTTTTTTTTTTTTTTGAAGTACCAACTCAAGTTGAATGGTGGAGTTTGTTCCTTGTTATCTTTTGGTTGTACCCTTGCAGAAGTCAAATTATGGTGACTTTTCCAGCTAATGAATGCTGTACATGCAGGAAACTGAGATGTCTGGTTTCTGATCACCAATTATATTGCAAGTGCCTCTGAGACTTGGTCAAGGCAGAATGCCACACCTAGGATAACGCCTCTAGTTAGATGAGGTAGTTGTTGCTGTTTTGCCAGCTTCTCTGAGAACAACAGCCTGCAGACTTGATTGCTGTCATAGAATCCTAGAATGGCTTGAGTTGGAAGGGATCTTAAAGATAATCCAGTTCCAACCCCCCTGCCACGGGCAGGGGCACCTCCCACTAGACCAGGCTGCTCAAAGCCCCATCCAGCATGGTCTTGAACATATCCAGTGATGGAGCATCCACAACTTCTCACC
Source organism: Megaceryle torquata (assembly GCA_024611175.1). Lineage (NCBI taxonomy): Eukaryota > Metazoa > Chordata > Aves > Coraciiformes > Cerylidae > Megaceryle > Megaceryle torquata. The sequence continues at coordinate 104,939 of JANIJG010001431.1, read as the reverse complement.
ACTCGGAGTGAAGAACTTCCTAATTTTTAATCTGAATCTCCCCTCTTCCACGTTGAAGCCTTTATCCCTCATCCTGTGGCTACAAGGCCTTGTTAAAATCCCTCCCCAGCTTTATTGTAGGCCCCCCTTCAGATACTGGAGGGCTGCAATAAGGACTCCCCAGAGCATTAACCTGTCTAGGCCGAACAACCCAGTTCTCTCAGCCTGTCCTCGTAGGAGAGGTGCTGCAGCCTTCTGATCATCTTTGTGGCCCCCTCTGGACCCACTCCATCAGATTCATGTTGTTCTTGTGCTCACAAAATCACAGAATGTTAGGGGTTGGAAGGGACCTCCAAAGGTCATCAAGTCCAATCCCCCTGCCTGATCAGGACAAAACTAGAACAGATCACACAGAAATGCATCCAAACAGGTCTTGAACGTCTTCGGAGAAGGAGACTCCACAACCTCTCTGAGGAGTCTATTCCAACTCTTACAGTAAAGTTGTTGTTCATGTTGAGGTGGAACTTCCCATACTCTAGCTTAAATCCATTGCCCGTTGTCCTGTCACAGTGAACAAGTGAAAAGAGGTTGTCCCTGCCTTCTTGACGCTCAGCCCTTATGTATTTATAGACATTAATTAGAAGTCTCCTCCTTCCTTCTAGAGAGGGCCCGTGTCTTCTCTATCCTTCCTTTTATCTCTCACATAACCTGTAGAAGTTTATCTTGTTGCTCTTTCTTCCTGTGACAGATCTAATTCCATCTGGGCTTTATCTTTCCTAACTTGATCTCTGTCTGGTTGGGCGACTTCTTTGTAGTATTCCCATGCCACTTGTTCTTGCTTCCACTCTCTGTAGGCTTTCTTTTTGCATCTGTGTGCCCAGGAGCTCTTTGTCCATTCATGCAGGCCTCCTGGCATTCTTACCAACCCTCTTTGTTGGGATGCATTGCTCCTGAGCTTGGAGGAGGTGGTCCTTGAATATTGACCAGCTTTCTTGGGCCCCTCTCCCCTCCAGGGCTTTCTACCTGCTTTGTGGTCAACTTTTGTGTTGACAGGAGTTGAATATTTGATACACCTCATGCCCCCTTTACTATAGCTCTATGTTAGCTGTTTGAGTTACTGGCTGATGGTTCTGGTGAGATAAGAATGGGGAACTGGTAGGTAGCTTGAGGTTTCTGTTCTTAATCTGTAAGTTCTTCAGTTTTGGGAATCAGTGGAATTCTTAACTTTATAAATCACCCCTGAGTATCAGTGACCCAACCTGGACAGCTCTGGCTTGAGCCTTGGGCAGAGAGGTCTTCTAGTATTGTGGTTTGGTTTTCTTTTGCCCTTGAGTATTGCTCAAATTTATTTAGACTTCCTTCCATGGACAACTTAAAAATGTCTGCTGTTTGCCACTGAAACTAGCCCTTTTTATGTCTTTTTCATGAAGAAGAATTCTTTAGTTCTCTAGCAAAATCAGTCAGCATGTCCTGGGGCAAGTTTAAAGAATTGATTTGGCTTAATTGTTATATCCCAGGAGAACCACTGTGTCAGGACATAAGGCCCTAAATCATGAATGCTGGCTGACAGTTTGCTCTTTCTGGAGGAACCCCTTTTTTTTATTACTTCTGTGTCGCAGGCATGTTGCTGGATATTTACCATGAGGGTGGTGGAGCACTGGAAAAGAGGTTGCCCAGGGAGGTGGTTGAAGCCCCATCCCTGGAGGCATTCAAGGTGATGCTTGACGAGTCTCTGAGCAACCTGCTCTAGTTGAAGATGTCCCTGTTCTCAGCAGGGGCGTTGGACTAGATGACCTCTAGAGGTCCCTTCCCAGACATTTCTATGTTTCTATGATATTTAAGAAAGTTTTACCCCAAACTCTTTCTCTTTTTGCCCAAGAAAGAAAAATATCCCAACATATATCTAGCTCTTTTTTCCTTGTGCATTTAAACCAAACTTAGATGTAGGTGGCAACCTAAATGTCAGTTTAATCCAAGTATTAGCATAACTGGGTCATAAATTGAAGCATCATCAGTGAAAAAGACCTTGTCTTTTGGGGTTCATTTTCAGACCTGATGTGATAACAGTTGCAACTCATGGCATCAAGCGACTTCAACTGTGTGATTTTTTTTATTATTATTATTATTTATTTTTTATTATTTTTGTGTGTGTTCACTGTTGTTTTGTAGGATGGACATGTGGAAGTGGCACGCTTGCTTCTAGACAGTGGTGCTCAAGTGAATATGCCTGCAGATTCCTTTGAATCTCCGCTCACTCTGGCTGCTTGTGGTGGACACGTGGAGTTAGCAGCTCTTTTGATTGAAAGGGGAGCTAACCTGGAGGAAGTTAATGATGAAGGTTATACTCCTCTCATGGAAGCTGCCCGGGAGGGCCATGAAGAGATGGTAGCTTTGCTTCTGGCACAAGGTGAGGTTGCTGTCACTTCTGGAGCGTTCATTATGAAGAATGAGGTGTTGACTATTTGCCACTTGTGTGTATTCCTCTGATGAGCAGCATGTGGCTGTCACTGCCTGTTGCTGTAACTACAGAGCAAAGCTAAAGCACCCAAACCCTGAAGGTGTTGACCTTCCTACCCACCCTGTGTCTGCTCAGTTAAAATAACAGCTCTTTTGTTTCCTAGGGGCAAATATAAATGCACAGACAGAAGAAACACAGGAAACAGCTCTTACTCTGGCATGTTGTGGAGGGTTTTCCGAAGTAGCTGACTTCCTTATTAAGGCAGGAGCTGATATAGAACTTGGTTGCTCAACACCTTTGATGGAAGCTGCTCAAGAAGGTCATCTTGAATTGGTCAAGTACTTGCTGGCAGCAGGTATGTGTACGGTGCAAATCATCTAGCCCACAGTTGTTACAAACTTGACATTCTGTGAGATTTAGAAGATATCTGGGCTTGATGATGAAGTGTTGTAACCAGAAACTCTGTTCTGAGGTACCTTAGCAAGAAGAAAGCAACACATGTTACACCTTAATATTGTTTGATACTTTGTTAACAGAGGAAAGTGCCTCATGGAGCACTGGGTTCTGTTGCCTATCTAAAAACCATCAATGTTGATTAGGAACATTGTTTCCAGCTAACTGCATTTAGAACAAAATGTTAATACAGATAATGCCTGTTTTGACACGCTACTGCTGCTTTGTCTGAGCCCGATTATCTGCAGTCTGTGTCCCTGAATAACCAGTCCTTCACCAACTGGCCCTGGGAAAGTGTGTGCAAGATAGATTCTGGAATGAGCTGAATTTCTGTGATGAGTGAGTTTTAGTACTACATTATACAGTAGTAAAAGTTAAATCTTACTGGAGTCAGGGGGAAATCACTTCAGTGTTCAGCTAATCATAGAATCATTAAGGTTGGAAGTGACCTTAAAGATCATCTGTCAGTTTACAGTTGGTAGAGACCAAAGCATACTGTTTAAAATAATACATAAAAGGAGCTGCATTGTGGAAATCCTCCTCGTGATGGGAGTTGATATATATTTGTGTGCTCCTTTCTAAGAATACACATAAAATTATCTGGATTTGTAATTCTAGAAAGTAATGCTCCTTGCTCACCGAGGGACAGTAACAACTGCGTTTCTTTGTGCAGTGATACCAGCACGTGACACCCGTCGCCAGCTCACTTGGAACACTGCTTGCACTTCACTTCTGATAATGTAGAAAGTTAATTGTGGAGCCCTGTTTTGGCGTCGGGGAGTTTCTAAATATATCTCACACCTTGAAAATAAGAAAATGGCTGGTCATGCTGGCACTTTTGTGAAGACTACTGGATTGCAGAGCAAGAATCACAGTTTTCATGTAGCTGGCATATATGAAGCTAGGCAAATTATTTTGACAAAATGGTTTCAAGGCAAATTATTTTAAAGAGCAGAGGAAAAAAATGAGATGTTTAGAGGTGTTACAGTCTTGTAGTATTAATACTAGGTCAATAAATGTGCATTTTCTCTGGTTTTCTTTGGCATGCAGCTCCCAGTCAAACTGGTAGTCTAGACAACTGTCTCGATTCGCTTTTAGTTGTTGTAACGACTGAAATTTTCACTGCTGTTAAGGGAACATAGGAATAAGTGAGCATATAGGTTTAAGTCCTTAGATTGCCAGTCATGCTTTTTCCAAGCCTTAGCTTATCCCTCTTCCTCAGAGTATTTTTACTACAATAACAATTTTTACCATGAAAGCAATGCCCTTGGGCTGCAGAAGCTGTTGGTCAGTAGGCTGTGGCTGTTGTCACAGATCGAGTGTCTTGATTTTTGTGTTTATCTGACATGAAATGCTCAATAAAGAGATGTCCAATAAGAAAAAAACAATATTGTATTTCTAGGAGCTAATGTTCATGCCACCACAGCGACAGGAGATACAGCTTTGACCTATGCCTGTGAAAATGGACATACTGATGTTGCAGATGTGTTGCTTCAAGCTGGTGCTGATTTGGTAAGGCTTCTGCTGCATCTTGTGGGGGAAGAGTACTTTGGTTTCAAACTTATATGCTAAAGCTTAGCTTCTTCTAGAGCAGCAAGATGGTTTTAGCACTTGATATTAATCTATGGGTGTGAAAGGAGGCATCAAAGAAACTTTAAAAGCCTGCATATTCTGTTTATAAAAATAAAAATTCTTATTGAGCAATCTTTCATCGATTAAGTGAAAAGTTTTAGCTTTAGCTTACCCCTGTCACAGCTGATTATCATCATTTCAGTATAATCCATAAGTTTAATTGTTTAGCAGGATCTATTTCTGTGTTGCCTTTATTCATTATCGTACCTTATTATTCCCAGACTCTTGTGCATTAGAGTTTACGTGCTCCACTGCTCTGAATTTAAATTGTTTTAGCATTAGGAGTTACTGCTTCTCTATTTTAGTAGTTTCTGAGTACTGTGAGTTTCTTAACTACTTAAAACTACCACATAAAAAACTCCAAACTAAGCAATGCCTTTTAAATGACCAACATGATCTGATCTCCTTTCTTTGTCCCAGAACTCTTCTTTTTCTCTCCCCTAGTCTCATTTCTTTTTCCACACTCTCTACTTAGGTGTTTTGAGAAGGGGGTTGGAGTTTTGGTTGGGCAGTTTAGGGGGTTTTTGTTCGTTTTAAATAATAACAATGCCTGGAAAGTTTAACACTGACCTGATAGATCAATATCTTAATTAAAGTTACCTAAATTTCAGTCATAAATTAATTTTTTTAGCTTATATTTTCAAATATAAATAATGTTATAATTGTGAATTAAGACTTCCACTCTTCTTTGTGAATATACCTTTTTTTTTTTTCCCAGGCCTTATTAATTCTTCTGTAGTAAAGTTCTGGTTCATACATTCCTACCAGGGAGGAAGGTCTTGTTAATGGCCGGGGGGGGGGGTTGTGTGTGCTTGTGGTTTGTGGTTTTTTGGTACAGCTGCTGCACTTTACTCAATTCAGTGTTGGGTACCAAGCATCAGCTGTTTTAGTAAAGGCAGGATAGATTTGGGAGTTTTTATTGGGTATTTAGTAGTTGGTTATAAAAAGGTGTAACCCATGAAATATCTCATGGTGAGGAGCAAAGCCTGAAACAAAAAGAAAATATAAATTGCTATGCATAACACCTTAAAAAAAACCCCAAACCCTGCAAGAGTTGCTGCTTAAATGTCACTTCAAACTATTAGAGTTGTTTCACTTCTATTTTTTTTGCTCTCATCACAAAGTTGAGCAGAACTTGTGGCCTTTCCCATCTAGTTTGATCAGTGTTGCTGGGAAAAATCTTGTGCCTTTCTAATGTGTTATGTTACTGCATTTTTGTGTGTACTGCCAATCAAAATGGGGAGCTGTCAAGAAAAATATAATAAGGAAGCACATGGAAGGGAGACCTGCCATATAAATCTAACAGTTTCTGATTAGAGCCAGTTCCTTTCAAACCTCTGTGTTGCTTTGCTGTAGTAAAAGTTGTGAGCTGTTTTGAATAAATTTGTTATCGTTGCAATCGTTCTGAGGAATGTTTCTGAGGTGTGTTACCCTACTGCTGGAGTATGACAATGCTACCTGGGCAGCACAGTGGGAGATTATTCTTCTAGATCTCAATTTTGATTTGTAATTTAAATGAGGTTAGACAATTTCCCCAGGTTGTCCCAGGAAGTCTGTGGTGGAGTGGGGAATTGAGTGGAGATCTGGATGTAAACCTCTGGTCTGTCTGTCTCCATTTGTCTAGTTAATTTTGTTCTTCTTCTGGTGTGCAGACACAGCAAATGGAAGTACATCTCCCATGGCTTTTCTTTCTTTCATTTTTCATCCTGCAACTTCAGTCTTTCCTAGGATTGTATTCACTGATGTTTCATTATTTTCCAGAAGCCCTCTTTGTGTTTGAGGTGGACATACAACATCTTGCCTTGTTGTGGAGTGGTCCTTTTTGAGGAAAATGCTGGTTGCATCTTCAACAGTAAAATAAAACAGAGCTAATACAAACATAATACAATACACTGGACACCCTTGGGTTGCAGGATGAGGTCCTGAAGGGTTCTTGAGGGTGTGAGGCCTCTGGAGATAAGTGGAGACTAACTTGATGGCACATTTTTCCGTGCTGTCTGTTGGGAGTAGTCCCTGATGACAGTCTCCCCTATGGTTCTTGACAGGGCAATCACTGTGCCAGGAAGGCTGCAAAGGAATAACCAATGTGAGTGATGAGTGATCCCATGCCTAAGGTGTCTCCTGGCCAAGTTTTAGCTGGATCTTGTTAGTTTTTTGAGGATTTTTTCTTTTCCCTGATTCTACATCGAAGAAAGTAAGTTGATCTTTCTTCCCCATATGCTCTTGCGTTAAAGGAACAATAAACACACCCTGTCAAGATTTGTTGTGATCAGTTCTCCCATTTCTTCACAGATCTGCCATTAAGACCTCAAGTCTTTCTTGGCTTCTCAGGTCTCTCTTCAGGACTGAGTGGGCTTTGAGGTGCGGACTTTGAAGGTGTGAAGAGGAGCATATTTTATGCTGGATTAGCCAAATTGGCAGAGGACAGGAGATGTTTCTGTCAGAGGGTTTCCTGTGTTGATAACTGAAGCCTTCCACCTTTGAAGTTCCCTAATTCAGTCTACTGAACTGATTCCTCTGTGTTGCTCATGTCCAGTTGAGGTTTTTTCAATCTGAAAATAGAACCTCAAGCTAAAGTTTGAGCATGTGTTACAATGAGGGTGGCTAGACGCTGCAACAGGTTGCCCAGAAGAGTTTGTGGATGCCACCTCACTGGAAATGTTCAAGGTCAGGTTGGACAGGTCTTTGAGCAACCTGATCTAGTGGAAGATATCCCTGACCATGCCAGGGGGTTGGACTAGATGGTTGTTGAAGATTCCATCCAACCCAAGCCATTCTGTGGTCATTATACGATAAGAGACTCTAGTCCCTAGTAGAATTCTGTGTGAACTGGGAGTGATTATTACCACCATGTCTCAGCACAAAGTGGCTGATATTCTTGTGAGTAGGTAATGGGGCTGATCCTCTAGTCTAGATATCAGATGTGTCATTCAGTTCAAGAATCAGTGAAGATCTTGAGAACTCTGTTAGATTCTTTAAGGAATGTGGCTTTATAAGAATTAGGAGAAAAAGAAATTGATAGCTGAGATGAACTTTCTTCATTTTGCAGTTTAATTTTTCCTTAAAACTGCAGTGGTAGGTTCTACTAGAAATGAACAGTGTCAGAGTACATGCTCATCTGTTCCTGTCTGCTGGAGAGCTGCTCAGTCGTGCATGGTATTTTGATGATTTTGTATCTTCTCTGACTAATTGTTTATGAACCCTGGCTTGTTACCAGTTATTCTGCTGCACTTCAGATGCCCTTCTTTAAGGGATCTGTCTTTTCCATATCCTTACAGGGGCAAAGTTGGCCTGTCAAAATCTGTAGCAAAACTAGCTTGGCAGACCTACACCTTTCCTTGTTAATGTATGCATTTTGAAATGGGCTTGGATTTGCCAAGTGTGTGAATGACTTACTGTTAGACACATCTGAAAACTTCAGCCCATGATCCTGTCTGTGTCTTGGTTGCATTCTAGGTCCTTTTATCACTTGCAGGACTTGAGACTTTCAGGCTCTTAGTCTGAGCTTCTGCCACTTGGACCATATGTAAATTGTACTTGTGTACAAATTTCTTCATGGGGACAAAGCATCAACTTTACTTCTATTCATCACAAAATATACAATTATGGAGATTAGAACTCTGAAAGACAATTTAATAAAAACATTTTTTTAAGCAGCACAATAGTTTCAGGAAAGAATAACCAGTACTTCAGTAATGCAGTTATTTACCTCTCTAATTTAGAGATTTGTTTAATCTCAAAGTTGAGAGGAGACACTTGTTTTTCCTATAGGAGTCTCTTCCCTCCCTCCCCCCGCCCTTCTTTGTGTCCTTAGCAGCAGTTAGCTTCATCTCAAAGCTCCTAAGTTAAGAGGTGTGGTGTGTGTATGTTCCCACAGGAGCAAGGTTAAGGACTGTAAAGCTCTCAAAGAGATTGGTGCTATTTAATGAGAGGTAATATCCTGCTTTTAAGCACTACAACTTTCTATAAATTAAAGTGCCTGTTTGGATGCCTGTTGTGGAATCAGACCTGGATGCAATGCTGCACACTGGCGATTGCAGTCTCCCTTTTGAAAGTGAGACTGCTCTTGCCAAAGTGGTTGCATCTTTGCCTGTCTCAGTATTGCTGGGCGGTTGGGGGGGAAACCCACACTTGTTCTTTTTTGGATGGTGAAAAGACTCCAGTTGCAAAAAAAATTGGAAAAAAAAAAATGCAGGCATAACAAGCTACCTATTAATTCTTCCTCTATGACAAAGTATTTTTATGGACAGATGCTTTTGTCGTTGCAGGGATCATTGCTTTGCCTTCAGCTGATAACATTCCTCTCACTAATGTGGCTCCTTAATTAGAAACTCACTTTCTTTTTCCATGTGTAAGACACTCTGCGTTTTGATGCAGTGTGCGTAAGGCGACATTTAAACATTACAAAAATAGGCAATATCGTATGGATTTGAATAAAACCATGCTGGAGACAGTTATGCTGTTGTTACAGTGGGGGATCTGAGAAGCTGTCATGTTTTTCCACACTGTTTCTTGAACCATCAGGGGAAGATCAGGGATTTCAGGCCATTTTAGACTTGGCCCTCAGTCTTCTACAAATAAAGCAAAAGGTTGTAGGTTATGTGAAGCCAATTTTGGATGTTGCGGTGGAGAATCTCTAGATTGTGCAAAGTAAAATGAAATCCTCCTTTCTGCCAGTAGTGAACAAAAAGTTATCTTGTATTGACAAGATGCTATGTATGACCTCTGTGCTCTGTTCATGAATCCGAATGGCTTGTGGTAGGAGTCTTAACTGGTGAGAGCTGCATTGCTTGGTCTTACCTTTGTGCTTGTTTGCCTGATTCCAGCAATAGAGAGTTTTCACCTGGTGGATCTGATCCGTTTAAGTTCACATTCCAGGTCTTCATGACCAAGAACAACATTTATTTGTAGAACAAGAGCCGTGAGTTGTTCTTTTTCCTTCCGCAGGACAAGCAGGAGGACTTGAAGACTATTTTGGAGGGCATAGAGCCGGGCAAGCATCAGGTGAGGTTGGCCTTTGATGCTTGTAAGCTGCAGCCTCAAGATACATGCTAACAAAAAAGCATGGCTTTAAGGCATCTAAATTTCTTCAAAGATAGGAAGGCTCACTCTGTAGACTGGACATGTCATCTTTATCCTGCATTTTCCCTTCTGTTAGGTTTTTAAAATACAGTATCTCAACCTTCCTAACTGTAGTGAGTTACCCACTGAGTCCATTAGCACAAGAAGCAGTATTAAACTTGTTAATCCATATCTACCTTCCTGTAAGGTCTGCCCTTTTCAGATCATTCCTTTGAACTGGAGGCCTAGTTGAGTTTTCAGGTGCCTCTGAAATACTGGTTTGCTCCGTATCTCAGGAAGGTTATCTGGGACAGTTAGGTTGGTGACTGTGAGAATACTGTATCTTTTGGTAAGGCTTCAAGCTTGGAAAATTAACAACGTGGCACAGTTAAGAACTGTATTGTTTGGCTATTGTCTTGCATCAAAAATTTGTCTAACTCATTTTCCTTAAAATTAGCATTTAGACTTCTGTGAAATATTCACTGTTGTCACGGATGAGAGAGGGTTGCTTAAGAATTGAAGAGAACAGTTGGGCTTTTACTTTGAAAATGCAGATTTTGCTCTAGAACTTTCAGATAACATACGGCATTGGAAACAAACTGAAAAAAAACCTCCAACCCGACATTCTAGTGAATAATACTTGCCAACTGTGAATCTTTGTGAACCAGAGAATAAGGGGGGTGGGGAAGCCCTTGTGTAGCAGATCTTGGAATAGCCTAAAACAGAATTTGAAATCAAGAATAAAAAAATACCAATGATTGTCTTAAGATACTTCTGATGACACTGCTTTGCTCTGCTCTCTGCAGTATTGACTTGTCTAGAAAGGAAATCATTATTGCTGACTGAATTCTCATCCCTTTTTGAGTCCCAGCAGAAAAGGCGTAGATAATGTAAACTCTTAGCTGATTTGGGTAACATTCTTGCTTTCCTCTCCCTTCTTATCTGGTACCCAAACCTACAGAAAAATCTTCTTGGTCATTCTTTCTATTCAAGCAGAATTAGCAGGAGTGACTCGAGTGTTTTGAGAATGACTTTTCTAGCCAAAGCTGACATATGTGTTCTCCTTTAATACCTCTCTCTGAACATCCTAACTACACTATTTCTTAGGATGGGGGCAGTGATGAGAGACAGAATATTGTGGTGAGCCTTGCAGTGCAGATAGCTGGGAAGATTGTCTTTGGAGACGAGTACTCCTTGCTAGTTTTTTCTTCTTACAAAATAAACATTTGCATGTACTTTGTATGGATACAAGGAAGAAGCATGTTGGAAAGGTGCTGTGGGATGCTTTTGGACAACTTTCATGTTCTCTGTTCTGATTTTGATTATCTACTGCAGGTTACAAACAAAAAATCTTAGAAATTTAGGGATGTTTCAGGTAGAAGAAAAGATGCAAGTAGACAGGGGTACTACACTGGCTCAGCTTCTTATTTTGGCTTGTTCTAGATGTTCTCCCTTAAAGCTTGTGTTAATGCTATCTGCTAGTCTTTATTAGGGTTAATTAGACTGCTGAAGTCAAAGAATTAATTTAATCTTAAAATAAAACATGCATTTCTATCTTCTGTTGTGAAAAATACCATTTAAAATGCAGTAACTTCTGAAGATCTACAGCAGGTGGGCACACAAATGGTTTAGTTTGGTTGGACTGATGATGCACATGGTACTGCAAGTATTTGAAGTGTATAATATAGTTGAGAATCAAGTTCTGCCTGCTTGATGAAGTGACAGTTGGTTAAACTGGGCAGAAGAACTGCATTGCATTTAAATGAGGAAGCCTCCTGACATCCGTGTTTAAAACTTAAACAGCAAAGTCTGTTAGGAGGATGTTGCAAATAATATCATCTTGCTGCTAGTTATCTGAAATGCTACATTTGAATGTGATGCAGTATGGCTTTTCACTATCTTGACTATAGTTAAGATGACCTAAAATAAATTTTGCTTCCTGTGATCTTTGCTGTTTTGTTAATGGGGATTTAGAAGTATGTATTAAATTGTTTGGGCAGTAATGTTCCGGTCCTGCTCAGCAAGTGAAGTGGTATTCAATAGTTCTTTGCATCCATAGCTGCTTTGTGAGTGATTTGCCAGCAGTACTGGGACATAAAGCAAACAGCAGCATCTGGCTTTTTATGATCTATTAGCAGTGGCTGAGTAAGGTAAAAATATGCCAAATATCAGACTAAGCATCAGAGCTCATGCTACTAATTCTTGCACATCATAGGGCCACATACAAACAGAATTAGCTTTACATGTCCTGCAAATATTTCTGACATGCAGCCAATCCAAGAGCATGCATACATTTATTGACACCTAAGCAGTCATTTACCCTGGAAAAGGATTCTGCTTATTTAATACAAACCAGCAAAGTGACTTCAGTAGTAAGTCTGTAAAGCTTCCTATCTGCCTGTATGCACTTAGGCAATATGCTAGCAAGTAAGCAAAGAAAACAGAGCACCAGCATGGACTTTGTGCACTGCTTTAATGCAAGTTTAATAATAAAAAGTTCCTAGGAAGGCCCAGGATCAGAGTATTTCCTCTGTTTCCAAAGCGTGTAGGACAGGGGTGGTGTAACCCCCCTTGGTGGCAAAGGACTGGTTTGTGTTTTCTGCCCAGGGTCAGTCTCCAATAGAAGATGCAGTCAGGAGTGTATGAACAGAAAGCTAACTTAAGGTGCAGCTTGCAACCAAAGCAAGCCACGTGTCAAAGAACATATGCAGAGGTTTCAAGAATATTGAAACTATGGGAAGGAGTTTATTTGTTCTCAGAAATCTGTCTGCAAATCGTGGTATCACCCTCTGTCAGTGCTAACAGTTAACTTTCTCTGTCAGATGCACTTGCAATTCCAAAAGTAAATAGTCAATTTAGAGCTTGGCTTCCCAGATATGTAGTTATAAAAACAGTGTCCTACTATTGATCAGACTGAATATTCAGAGCACCAATAGAAACACTCCCAGGAAGATGATGTTCTGTCACCTTGTTGCTGTGGGAGGGTTCACATGTATAAATCAGCATTCTTTGTCGTACTGATCATGTCTACATAGCAGGCACATTTTCTAGTTCTGTAACATCTCTAATACAATTGTATTCAACCACATCTTTCCAGTATTCAGAAACTTTTTATATTAGAAAATTGTTCTCATCACTTATTCTGGTTTTGTTGGTTTGTATCATCATCCTTTTGTCATCTTTCTCCTTTGTTCTCCAGTCTTCTTAGTTAGAAACTTCTTATGACCTGCTATGATTTGTCTCATTTTTATTGCTGATCTTCCTCAGTGTGTTTTAAAACTGTTGTCTGTGCTTCAGACACCGTTGCGGTTTTAACTGTCTGGCATGCAGCATGTGACAGCTCTCAGAACTGTTGCACATCAATTCATAGGTATTTTGTATGCTTTTTGATGCTGAAGATACTTGTGTATCATCCCTTTTTGAGGAGGAAACTGTTCTCAAGCATGCTGTGCATTTGAACACTAAAATAAAAACGGGTATGTAAGGAAACTTCCTTGTGTGATAGCATTATGTTAGCCCACAGGATATGGTCTTAATGCTTTTTGGCAGTGAGATTCAGTATTTAAGGTAAGATGAAAATTTATTCCTGTCAGTTTGTATTGATTACAGTCAGCTTATAAGACAGACGTTCTGCTGAGACAGGTAATTCTGGTCCCATCATGAGACTGTTCAAAAGCTGAAACAATGGTATAATCCTGTACCCATTTATGAATCTGTTATTTCTTCTTTACAATAGGAGCATGAATCTGAAGGTGGGAGAACCCCACTAATGAAGGCTGCACGAGCTGGTCATTTATGCACTGTACAATTCCTTATTAGCAAAGGTAAAATGCTAGTTTAAATAACTAATTACAAAGCTTTAAATACCATTTTACAATTCTGCTTGTTTGTGATCTTTCTTCAGAATGACTGTTTGTGTGTATATGAGCATTTGTCAAACCAAGAAGGGGTTTTTGAATTCCATTTAGTTCATGATACGATGAATCCCAAAATATTTAGCTAGCTACTTTTCCTACTCTGTTGTATAGTCTAGTAGATTTGAAATTCAGCAAATATTTTCCATTTCTTAAAAAAAGCCCTTCCTCCTTCAGAAAAAGCACATCCTCAAGTACTGTCTGAATCAGTAAATACTGCACCATGTAGTGACATTGATGAAAATTTAGAAGTTGTGTTTTGTACACCCTGAGTGTTCCCTCTCACCACTTAGTGGCCCACCATTACTGCTGTTACTGCCTTCTCTTGACAAGGTGGGAAGGATGATGTGCAGAAGCCACCAATTTTATTCAGTCTTTTACCCTAGAAGTGTGTATGAATTCAGAGATTAGTAATGTTATCTTTACTCGAGAAAATACTGTACTTGTTGATGCTTTCTTAATTCTGAGATCTTCTCCTCATAGGTGCCAACGTTAACAGGGCTACAGCTAATAATGACCACACGGTGGTGTCACTGGCATGTGCAGGAGGCCACCTGGCAGTTGTTGAGCTCCTTCTGGCTCATGGTGCAGATCCTACTCATCGACTCAAGGTATTCACTTAAAGCTATGCATTTATCTTAGGTACAGAAAGAACCATGTGGCTGATGTAATGGTAAATGTCCAGTTTTAAGTGGTCTAATTCTTATCTTCTGTGCTACACCAGGTAGCAAAATTCATCTTCTGGCTTTTTATTTCTAAAAAATCTCACTTCAGGATGGCTCCACAATGCTCATTGAAGCCGCCAAAGGAGGACATACAAATGTTGTTTCTTACCTGCTGGATTATCCAAACAATGTTTTGTCAGTTCCTGCAGCAGACTTGTCTCAGCTCACACCTCCATCTCAGGATCAGTCTCAGGTAAGGCATAAGGAATTTTTTAGTCTTTTTTTAAATCTCACCATGACTGTTGCAAAGAAGCACTTCCATAGTAGTTAACTTCTGAAGTTAATCTCGATGTGAGCATATACAGTGGAAAGAATTAAAAACCATCTGCATGATTGAAAATGTTAAGAGCATGAGAAAGTTGATCGGTATTGTCTGCAGTGTCCTGAAGAGTGCATGAACTTTCTTCCCTTTTCAGCTCCTTAGACAGGATAGTCTCAAATCTATCTCAGAAGAATATTATTTTCTTGGTTATGTTTGCACAATATTTTTTTATCAACAGTTCTAAACTCTTGTGACAGCGCCCCTCAAATATTGTTGCTGATTTTGGTTGTTATACTGGGGGGGGGGCGCTGTGTAAATTTAGGATTCTGCAGGCTGGAGAGTTAGCTTTCCAGTGCAGTTAGTTGATTAAAAGCCTAAAGATGTTAATAGTTTTCCAGCCTACACAGTTCAGGGTTCTGTGAAGAGTATAGTTTAGATTATCTACAATAAAAGCGCATGGCACAGGTCCTGCTGAGAGGTGGTGTAGCCTATGAAGATTGGGAAGAGTGGAATGGAGGTCTGCTGTAGAAATGTGTCCTTGTATTAACAGTTCAAGATCTGGTCCTTTTGAAAAGTTTGGTTTTCACCTGACTGTTTGTCTGTGCCTCTGTTTTAAGGTTCCACGTGTACCAGTGCATACACTTGCTATGGTTGTACCTCCCCAGGAACCTGACAGAACCCCTCAAGAGAACTCGCCACCTCTCTTGAGCATGGTGAAAGGTTAGTATGTAGCCACTCAGAGAATATACACAATTTGGAAAGGAATGGGCTGGGGAAAGTTTTATTAGAGCTTATGCATAGTATAGTCCACTCCATCAATTCTTGGAACACCTCTAATGAAGTTTAACTTTAAAATATTTTATGTAGTGCATAGTCACATAGTCTTTGCTTATTTTCTTGTATTCTACAGTACAGAATACAAGTGGAGGCTGGTTATTCTAATTTTATTACACGTATTCCAATTTATTAGTTATGCTTATTATAATTTTTTGGGAGAAAAAAAAAACTGTGGTAACTGCCATGGTGCAGACTGATAAAAATATTAATAAACTCTAGGTGGTGTTAACTTTTGAATATTGTACATTGCTCGTCTAGAATAATTGGAACTACTATTCATGGACTTGATATATCAACTTTTTTTTGTTCCTACGGTAGCAATGCAAATGTGTTGACACTCTGAAATGCCAATGCAGATCTACTTACGGGAGAACTTTTCTTATAGTAATACTAGTATTCTTATAAGAGTGCTATTACTATTTACTCTAGTAATCAGCACACCAGGGGTTTTGCTTTGAAACATGGTTGAACTGGCTGGTTAAAAGTATTTGCAGTCATTAAATGGTGAATTTAGCAGTTTGTTTCCAGCTGTGGATTCTGTAACAAAGTCTCCTAAGTCATCTCAGAAAGATACAGGTTCTCAAGTGGAAGGTTACAAACTGCAGCTCCTATTGATGTACAGTTTTGGACAGGAATATTATAGTATCCAAAGCTATGTTAGCTAGCTTTACTTAATTCCTTTATTCTGGAAGTGCTCAGTGCTTCCTAAAACAAATAAAACCTCAGGGGCACAAAAGATAAAAAAACTGTGTACCTAATGGTGTTTAAGTGTGCTGCTGACACACACTCCATACATCTACGTCATGTGTGTGACTTCTCAAATGCAGTTACTGTATCACTTTTCTTGGAGATACAACACTGACTATTTTGGATTTCATAAAAATGAGTACCAAACAAATGAAAGGAATATGCAACTTCTGGTTCAAATAACGCAGCTATATCCCAGCAGATATATGTATGTACACCAGCATGTGTGCCCTTACAATTCAGTATCATCAGTACCATCAAGTGGGTTAGTATTCTGGAAACACCTTTTGTGATGCATGGGAATCAATGAGAGATTAGTTGGTACTACATCAGAAGACTAAAAATATAAGCTTAGTTTCATGTTATTTAACCAAATTAGGAAAAGTGAATACTTGATTGTAGTTGAAGAAATAGCTGTCATTAAAAACAAACAAATCCTATAGGCATGTTTTTATCACTACTATGGTGTTGGAACTGGCACAGAGAAATCTAGTTGTTCTCAGGGTTTCAGGACATGCTTCATGTGTGTAAGCAACACTGACCTGTGATGCGTTGCAGAAGATCTAGCAATCTGAAATGTCATGAGGCTAATGAAGCATTCCTGAAACTTTGAGTGCAAAGCTCTTGTGTATGGCAGATGTTTAGAGGAAAGCTGGTATTTTTGTGATAAACACTGTGTGATCATTGTAGTGATACCCTTCTGCTACTTTAACTGCTGTAGATTTAGTGTTCTTTGCTGAACTTAAATTCTTCATGTGTTATACCCCTGTGGCTTTAATTTACTGGACTTTGATCATTAGACACCTTCCCTGGGAGATGAGGTGCAAAAAAGAGTGCAAATAAACACACATTCATTATTTACATGGGTGAGGGGGGGAAAGCAGCCTTAAGTTCTATGGAACAAAATTGTTCATCCTGTCAAAGACAAATTTCTTGTCTTCAGAGTTAGAAACAGCTCCATCAGCTTTTGTATAGACTTGTAACTACTTGGGGGAAGGAGAGGAGCACTTAGCTCTAACCTCAGCGCAGGCTGGTTTTTAAGGATCTGTGTTAGTTTTGCAAGAAATGCAATAGTACCAACTTGTTTCCTGAAGAATTCTTGACAAGCTGAGTGTAAAACTAGAGTGCGCTGGTACGATAGATTTGTGATTGAAATATGCTGCAAGGCTTTTCAAGAGGAATTTATGGTCTCATTTTGAATGACATTATTCAGTAAAGTAAGGAGACATATGAAATAGTTGCCATTTGAATAACTATTTTGGCAAAGAATTGGATATTTATGTTTAGCAACTAAAAGAGAAGCATTTCAGAGCTGACAGTGCATCTCAGACTCAGGTAAAGGTGGTAACACAAAGATGTACTTTGTACTGCCAGGAGCAGTTCTGATGCAGCAGCTCAATATGGAGAGTCTTTTGGGCCAGAAAAAACAAATGTGGTATTTCTGTAGGACCAGAGGAGCTCTCCTGCTTTTTGCTGCAAGGGGTGTAAAGTGCAGCAGCAATGCTGCAGCTCCAAGTGCCCCTGCGTCTGGTTCCCTGAGGAGACAGTGCCTGACACGTGAAATGGTCAAGAGTAATGCTGTGGGATTTCTTCAGGAAATCAGCTGGTGTTGCCATTGATCATCTTTCCTAGTTTGTAAATGCAAGCTAATGTTAATTAGAGTGGAAACTGAAGCTCCCGGTGGTGTTTGTCATTCTGCCATAAGTCTTTCATAGAGCATTCCTGGTGAGTGCAGTGCCTTGAACCCCTGGCATGTTTTTAGAACATTATTGAACAACAACATGCTAGTGCAACGAGGAGATGCTCAGGAAGTCTGTGGGTAGAAGCAAGATTGGTTTCTTAGTTGAAATATTTGAACTATGTAAGGTGTTTTTAAACATGTCAAAATTTAAAGCAGTCTGGTTTGGGAGGCTGAGGTATTTGTTATTTTGTAAGATTTTCTCCAGATTTGTTTTATTTCATAGCTCATCTGAAATTGTGCTTGCAAATGGAATAATTTGCCTAAACCAAGTGCTTAAAGCTATCAACATGCTGCTGTCATTAGACTTCTCTGCTGTTGTGTTTAAGTGGGCAATAACTTTATGTTTCTCACTTGGGGTTAATGTTTTTTTTAGAATTCCACAAGACCAAATAGGCTTACGTTACTCTTATGAAGGCTGCTCACGTCTGCCTTCGATCCCTGGGAAGGAGACCAGAATTCCCTTTAAAGTTGAGGAGGAATTTTTGTAAGCTTTTGAAGTTAGACTTTCAGTATGTGGTATCCCCTGTATCCATCCCTGTGCTACATCTAACGGTCTAACAGCTTGGAGGAAGGAAAGAAAAACAAACTCCATGTAGCTTCAATAGCTACAAATTTATTAAATATTTTTTACTCCAATATCTGACTTGTATGCCGAATACTGTTATATACTGGCAGAGAACTTACACACTGTGTGATTTAATTGCAGTGGTGGCCAAGTTAACAGTAGAAATAAAATGATAGTGGTGTTGTCATCTTTGAAGTGAAAGCATTAAAAAAGCAATCTGATATTCTTGCTTTTCCTTTTTGACTCCTTTCAGACTTATGTACTGCACAGTTCAGCTGCCTGTTTGTTGCTTAATGTGCCTCAACATCTTCTGATTAACTCTTGCCATCTCCTCCATATTTTCTGCCTGGGTCAGCAGCTGTTATCTGGCATGAGTTAGCTAGTGAAATACAGCAGCCCGTCCCTTGTGGCTTCCTAACTTCAGAAATACTTTCTTAGTAGACTTAAAGACTTGTTATTCTTCTATGCAGATCTTTAGCAGTGCAGGCAGATAATTTAAAAGCAAGACATGTGTAGGTCTCCAAGACCACATGCATATAAAAAAAAAAAAAATCTTTTCATAGTGGTTTGTGAAGTTCTTGTCTCTTGAAGCTTCAATCACCTGCTTTGCCACCAACTCATTTATTACATCTTAGCAATTTTCCAGTTGGATACTATCAAGCTACCAGAGGAAAACTTGGGAAGAAGACTAAAATTGGAAAGTAAATGAAATTTTTGAATGTCAGAAAATTTAGCTAAGTTTGGCTTGGTTTCAGCCTTGTAACCATTGCCTGCTGGATATCATTGTGCCTGTTCCCTGCAAGTTTTCCATAGAAGCAGCTGCAGGAGTGATAAAGATTGGCAGAAAAAGCTGCATGGTTCACAGAAGGAATGTAGTGAAAATACAAACTCGTCTGATCATTCCAACTCCAACAAATCATGCTGTTCTTTATAAAGAATTAAGTATGTACCAGGTGAATTTACTTGGGAAAAATAGGCTATTTTTTTGTTGCCAAATTATAGAATATTGTGCTTTATATTTGTGTGTATACAGATTGACTTGTTTCCCCAGGTTCTTAGAGCTGAATTTCCTACTGACATGAAGTACAGTTAAAGAATTTTCATGAAAATTCTATATAGAGTTCATTTTATTTCTGTTGATGAAACTGATAAATTTTAATTTCAGACTACGAATCTAACTTTAAACTTCTGAGTGAAATAGATTTCAAAAAAACCCTGCAACAGCAGCAGACAAGTGATTCTGTTAACAAAGCACAAAGATCTTAGTATGGATTTACACTTCCTAACATCTGCCTTTTGTGAAGTGAGGAGCAGACTGGTTTTTTGTGGGTTGTTTTGTGGTTTGGGGTTTTTTTGTTTGGTCTCATTTTTTTTCTTATTATTATTACTTTTATTTAAAAAAAAAAGTTCTAGATAATAGTACATATCAAGATGACATGATGATTCATACACATTTGTACGCTACGTATTGGTTCCAGCAGAGATGGTGTATTTGAACACAGAAATGTCTATCATGCAGCTGACTTTTTCTTCCTGTCTTTTTTTTTTAATGAGGAGAAAAATATTTTTTAATTTTAACTGTTTGGATTCAATCCACTCTTTTCTTTATCTTATCCACTCCTTTTATTTCTTTATCTTTTCCCCTCCTTTCTTTTCTTTTATCTTTTCCCCTCCTTTTCTCTCTTTTTTTTTTTTTTTTTTCATTTAACAACTCTAAAAATTAAGGAGCTGTCAACAAGTCCCAGAATTTCATCTAATGAAAAGTAAAGTAGAACCCATAAAATCATCTAGGTTGGAAAAGACCTTTAGGATCATTGAGTCCAACCATTAATACTACTCTACCAAAGTCCACCACTAAGCTGTATTCCCGTGCACCACATCTCTAAGTGTAACATAACTGTTTCAGGTGGTGGCTAAGATGAAAACCACTAAGCTGAAATGCAATTTGTGTTGACAGAAATTTCCTGAAGAGTATAATGGATCATAAAATAAACCTTTGGTCTTGCTAATTCATCAGTTACTGCTTTTGGGGTATGATCTGAGCTAAGCTTTGTTTATATAAGAAAATTACTTAGACATTTCATGTTTCTTGGATACTTCCTTGGAGTAAATATCTCATTCCTCAGACTTGCAGAGGACAATGCAAGTACCTGACTGTGCTACTACTTTAAAGTATGAGCTGTCATTTGGCTGCTAACAAATGTAGATGGTACAACCAATAAAAATGTCATTAGGGCCAGTAAACTAGTCTTAGGTATGTTTATTTTGGACCTGTAGCATCTCACCTGTGCTGCTCTATTCATTGTTAAAGGACATATTAATTATTTATTTATTGGGAGAAAATTACATCCTATGGATTAAAAGTAATGTCTAGAAGAAAAAGTTTCTCAAAAGTCTTAAGCACTCAGGATGAAATATGGTATCAGACTTGTGCGTAGGAAGCAACCCTATAAAGAGTGAATGTGTTTTAAGCAAATAGAAACTTGAAGAGTTTCACTGCCTAGGAGAGCCACCCGAGCACTACAAATATGAAGGTTATTTGCAAACTCTTTCTCACAGTGTCTAGGACCTTTAAAGGTTACTTGCAGCCAGAAGGCATTAAAAACGGGTAATGGTGTCCTCCCTGCTCATTACTGGGTGCTTAAGAGACCAGTATTGGTACTTGGGGGAGGCTCATCTGGGTGAATGGGCTATGAGAACTTAGGTACTTAGGCGATTATTGACAGTGTATGGAAGATTTCCATAGGCAACGTTTACCTCGCGTTTCCTGGAGAGAATAAGAAGTCAGATAAATGGATGGGAGGCTGGTTTTGTGCAGAGTATGTCTGAGTCGTGTGCTGGTCAAAAAGCTGGCTGAAGATGTGTAGAATGGTGGTGGAGGCTGACTAGGGACCAGAACCTGTGGGAATGTGGAAATATAAATAAAAGTGCAAATTTGTGCTACTGTTAACAAAATAAATTGGGAAATGGTTGTTTCTTTACTCTGTGGCTTTTCTGTCATGCCCATAGCCACGCTGCCTTTTCTGTCAGCCCAACAGTTCTTTGCCCTGTAATCATGATTACCTGAGGGCAGGTGATATTTGCATAGCAATGTCTGGATTTCATTGATTCTCAGTCTTTATTTCATACTAAACAAGTTTTCTTAAAGTGGCCGAAGCAGTTGCTTTAGAAGCTAGATTGACTATGTAATATTGTTAGGTTTAATTTTGTAGTAGGTTGTTGGTGTGGAAGATTGATGCTCCACCAGAAATATAAATAGCAAAATGAAATTAAAAGAAAGAGGGGGGAAAAAAAAGTTGAAGTAACTATGTTGTGGGCTGTGGTTGGACTTTTAAGTCTTAATGTACTTAGGTATTTCAAAACAAAGTATATAGTGTCTTGTGCATAATTATTTACTAAAATGGACACAGTATTTTTCAGAGATTTGGATAAACCAGGAAATTGTTACCTTAAAATCCTTCCAATATTGTCATATTATATTGCAGTGCTTACTTATTTGAAGCTATCCGCAGCATCTTCTCCACCTCTGGTTTGAACTGTCTGTTCACATGTGCTTGCCAGATTTATCAGATCTTCCTACCTCAACCTCTTCCAGTAGCCCCAAAATTACAGGTTCCAACTATTTTCTGGCATGAAAAGGGTGATCTGGAACCTGAAAAGTGGCCCTGCTAACTAATTAGAAACTGATTAAAGTAAATCTCTGCATCTCTTCTGGAACCTGAGAGCCCAGCTCTTGACTTGCTGGATTCCTAACACCAGTCTTCAGAAACTGTCCAAACTTTCTATGGGCATTCCTGGTCTGAGTCACTGTCTGGGGAGTGCTGCCCACTATGAGACCAGCCTTGGCTCCTCTACCCAGGCCAGGTGTTGACACGGGGCTGTAGATTTGCTCTTTACTTTCTTTTATCCTTGTAGAAAACTTTTTCTAATGCAGGCTTGTTTTCTCCCCACGTGAGACTTAACTGAGATGGACAATATTAGCACTTTATTATTTGGGTGCTCTTTGAACTGCAGCTTTTCCTTCCCACAATGTGATATAAGCTGTCCAGAGCTGCCAGGTCATGGCTTTGTGTGTGGATACCTAACCTGAGGAATGATGGGGAAGAGCAGTGCAAAGGGTTCCCATCACAGTCACGACTTAAAAGGCAGCGTTCACTTGCACTTTGGTTGTTAGAATGCTTCTGCTACTTCACCAGTGAAGCAGTTTAGTTTCAAAAGACAGCAATTGCCTTTTAATAGTTTCTAACAGAGATGAACATTTTGGAGATTTTTGGTGAGTGGAAATGTATTTTTCAAGAGTGGTCAGCAATACTTCCTTTATCAGTCATGGTTTGTAAAATGAAAAGCTACCTAGATAAACCCTACAGTGCAAAGCCAAGTAGCCAGCAGCTTATAGCAGGCTTGAGCTAAAAATCCACTAGTCGCCACAAAACAAGTTACTGCTAAAATTCAGTCAAAGACTTTGTGTTCTGAGGAGTTGTCTTGAGACTCACTTATGGTTTAGAGACCAAAGAATAGTAGTGCTTGGAATAAGTGTTCAGCTGGAACTACTGACCTGTGCAAAGTAGTACTGAACTGGAGAAAGGGCTCACCGAAGGTTGTCTACAGTGTTTCTGGGATGCTGTGCTATTTCCTGGGGTTATTAAGATTTTTGTTGTTTCCCTTAAATTTGGATGTGGTTTGCTTTCAGACCAGAGCATCTGGCAAAGGCATTCAGCATAGAGCTGGTTCAATTCTATTGTAATATTTGTTCTTTCTTTTTATAAGAGAAAATCTCACATTTGTTTGCTTTTTCTCAAATAAATAAATAAAATATTATTTCAGAGTGAGGTGTATGTGACTACTGTTTTAACAGCAGTCCAGAATGAAGTCACATGTGAATTAGTATTTTGGTGAAGGAAGGCTCAGAGAGAAAAGTATCGGTGTTTTAGGAAACAATCTTCAGAGCTAGTGACTGATGTGGGACTTAGTTCTTGCATGCAGATTTTCACTTAATTGTGTGATGTTTAGGCAACTTTATTAAGCCGTGGCTCAAACTGTCCATAATTTTAATTCCCTTTTTAATTATTAATTACAGAAGTTTGCTTTGTAAATATTAAAGGTTTTTCCTTTTAAGCTACGTGTATCACTGTTTGGTATATCTGTCCCATTTGGGTATAGCGAATGACAGAGCAGAAGATGATCTGATCGGGCTAAAACATTCCACATTTTCAATTAAATTTTCTTCCACTTAAGTAAAAATTAAAATTTCAGCACTTAATAGATTCCTGTTTAGCAAGATTTTACTGTAGGTTTCACAGGTGTGGCTTTAGGGAAGGCAGCCTTGGGTTGCTTCTAGGCAGGAAGCACTTGGAGAAGCGCTGCCCTGGCACCGTGTTCCTTGATGGATTGTACTGAAGATTGTTTTCTAGGTCTTACTAGGGAGCAGAGTTGCTGATTTGTTACTGTTGAGAGGGAGGCAAGCAAACTGTTAATTTTGTCTCAAAACTTTGAAAAAGGTGCTAAAGCTTCAAAATATATTTACGTACATAAAAAAGTCTGCACTGGCAGGATTCTGTTTGCAATGTAACGGTGGAATGCTGTAGTGTTTGGAGAACCACTGGCTCAAATACTGCTCTTACTGCAGAGTTAGTCTTTGCTCAAATATAGGCTACTTTTGCTTGTAACCTTGCTGTTGGCAGTTAGCCTCTGGAAAATAGTCTCACACCAGAACAACTTTGGGAACTGAGTAAATTATGTAAATTGCCTTGCTTTTGCTGATTTCACTTCCCAGATGCATTGACATGTATGTCAGAAATCATAAAGGTTCCTTATTCCTTGATTAAAATAGCTGCGTTCAAAGGGATATTAGGATCAATATTGAAAAATCCAGCTATGTGCTTTGTCCTTTCTTGTCTTAACATGGAGTGTAGAGTTTACCTTTCTGTGGTTTGACAGATGTGCAGTGTTAGTTGCAAAGATTTTTATTTTATTTTTGTTTTTATTTTTGTTTTTTGGTGGGTGAGAGGGGAGGTTTGGGGTATCTTCAGCATGGCATTTTTTCAAACATTTTTCATGTGCTTAGGTGCATCCAAGCAGAAGTCAAGTTCCCTGCAGGTAGCAGATAAGGACCTACTGCCACCTTTTCACCCATACCAGCCTTTGGAATGCATAGTAGAAGAGACTGAAGGCAAGCTGAATGAACTTGGACAGAGAATTAGTGCTATTGAAAAAGCACAACTTAAATCATTGGAATTAATTCAAGGTGAACCTTTAAATAAAGATAAGATCGAAGAACTTAAAAAGAACAGAGAAGAACAAGTACAGAAGAAGAAGAAAATATTGAAGGAGCTGCAGAAGGTGGAAAGGCAGTTGCAGATGAAAACCCAACAGCAGTTTACCAAAGAATATTTGGAGCCCAAAGGTCAGACAGACACACCACTTCCCCTGCAGCAGCAGTGCCCACTTACAGGGGTATTCCCAGAAGTGGAAGCTGATAAGGGTCTGCCAGAGGATAACTTTTCAGGGTTACCTCAGGTTGACACAATCTTGTCTAAAGATGACGAGCAACAACAGTCTCCACCACCTGCTGAACAAATAGAGTTTGTCCCTATCCAGCCTTTGCCAGCACCGCAATGTAATTTTTCTGGTAATTTAGGTTATAATGGGACACAGTCTCTTGAACTTCAGAAAGCATTAGGGAATCAGCAGAATGTAGGACAGCAGCAGCAAATTGCTGGGCAGGGGCTCTTAGTTCAAGAACCAGACGGATTAATGGTTGCCACTCCAGCACAGACGCTTACCGACACTCTTGATGACCTAATAGCAGGTGGGTTAAGAAATATACCTATTTTTGCATTAATTTGTGTGCTCAGTTTCCCTCTCTCTCCTTCCCTCCAAAAACATCTTGGGGTTTTCCAGTTTGGGAATACTTGCTTAAGAATAAAGTTCCTGATTAGTTCTATTAATCCTAACAGTGACTTCCAATTCTAACATGAGACTTTTAAATATCTTTTTTTCCAAAATGCAAAACTTCCTGTTTTGGAGACCTGTTTTAGCCCCTTTGGCCTCATCTTTTGCTGTGCTTCTTTAAAAAGCCGTATGGTGAGTGATTAGTAGTGCCCATTAGGAAACCTGAAAGCGTGACAGTTTTATATCTTCTGTAGAATTTTCTGTCCAGGCCTATGCCTCGGTGACGTTCTTCAGTGTAATAGCCATCTCTAGAAAAAAGCCAAATTATTGTCACTTACAAGGACAAATGTGTCCCTCTCCTTGCTGCTCAAGATGTTGTTACAGTTTAAACACAGCCTGGGATCCGCTCAAGACCGCTTAGTTTGTGTAATGGCATGTGTTTTCAGAACACCCTTTAAACCCTGGTTGTTGCACAGGACTGTCTGCTTGTTAGCTATAACATATGGCAAAAATGTGTCCTATTATCTGGATGAAAAGCAAAAATCCAATCATCCTTCCACTTACTGGTAACGGTGTGAAGAGGAATGGAGGTTCCAACATATTGGGTTGTGTGCGTCCCCTTGTGGAAAAAGAGGTATCGTTTTGGTGGATTTCATTTCATGGATTTGACTAGGATTGATGTTTGCTGCTGGAGGTATGTAGGATATAGCCAGTGTTGTTTGGTCTGCAGTTTGTTTTTTTTTTTCTTTGTTTTGTTTTGGTTTTGTTTTATAATTCAGTGTTTTTCAGCTTTTCTTTGCACCTCGTGTGTGTCCCTCAGCCCTTATTTTCCTGTCTTCCCCACCCTCCTTCCTTTCATAGTCTCTGCCATGTCCTCTTAAGTTCATTTCAAGGTCGTAGAAATGTGCAGCAAGGCCTTTTGCCAGTCATCCCTGTGAACTTTTAGAATGATAACTTCATCAAGCTCGTGCAAGTCAAGACTACTTGTGACTTTGCAACCTCCCAGGCAAACCATACTTGGTGGAGTAGTGTGGTGTGTGTACCAGCTCCCTTCAGCTATACAGTGTAATTCAAAGAAATCCTCTTGTATTATAGAGAAACAGTCTTCATTCCCCCTTTTCTGGCATGGTGTGCCTCCCTACCCCCCTCTACAGTGCTCTTCAGAGTATTCAGCCAACTTTAAAACAAAAATGCAGTTGGAATTTTCTCTATTTTTTTACTACTCAGGATTTAGTGCTGAAGTGTGTGAGGAGGAAAATTTGAATGCCAGACATAGTCAACGAGGGTTTAATCTTTGGAGTACGTTGCTGTTGCTGACAGTTTAACATAGGTAGCAGGACTGGGAAGTGTATAGTCTTTCATGGTTAGCAGTTGTGGGTTGCATTCAAAATATTCAGTGCACCCAAAATGCAAAACGGCCGCAGTCAGCTGAGTGCAGGAGCTGTGCTGTTTCAAAAAAGGTTGCAAATAACCAGAAAAACTTTTATTTTCAAAGTAATTAAAAAAATATATAGTAGATACCAGTTCATCTTCTTGAAACTGTTTATTGGCTTTGTTAAGTAAAGACATTTTCTGCTGAGAAATGAGATTTATTTATTTCAAAAACCAATACAAAGAGCGTACTCTTCTAACAACTCTTAGCTGTGCTTACAGAAATGCAACTCAAGGAACGTTGACCTGTTCAATTCCAGAGGCTCCTGCAAAGATGTATTGATGTTGCTTAATTGAAATACATTTTCTTTTGAAATTCATTCATGTTTGTTTTACCCCCCTAAAAAAAAAAATAAAATGTTGGAAGAGAATTAGATATTTTGCTCACTTTTTTACAGCCAGACTGTGTAAAACTGACTGTTGTGTAAGTTATAATCCTACTGTATCTCAAACGTACCTACATTTAAAACAAAACTATAAATCTGCCTACTCATACTCCAAACCCTGTTCTGTATTTAAAACGCACTTGACCTTTTTCCACAAACTTGCCCATTAGTCCTTAATTTTGTAAAGGAATTTTGATCAATAGAAACTGTTACAAGAGCTGATTTTTCCACGCATGATGCAGATGCCAGATAAAATTATTAATGGGCTTGTGCCTGGTGCGTGGGAGCTCTGCCTCTTAGAGAAGTTGTGTCCCGTGCTCGGGAGTGCTGATGAAGTGTCCGACCCCAGATCACAGTACCACTGGCAGAGCTGCAGTAATGGTGGTGAGTGTCTCTTGGTTTAGAAGAGGTATGAACGTTGTTATTCCTGCTGAGTATTGCTGTTTGTATGGGGTCTACTTCAGAAGAACAGAAGTGTTAAATTGGCTCTCTGCCCTCTGCACTGTAATACCTTTTACTGTTGCTCTTAGCAGTGGTGATGTAAGAGGCAGATTTTTCAAAGCTTCAGTTGAGACTGGTTGTAAGGGAGAACTTGTATCTCTACAAAGCCTCAAATCTTTATTTTGCTAACTCCATTGTGACAATATATATAAATTAAGTATTTATCTTGCCAGTCTACTGGCACAATTTGTCAGCTGCTAGCTGTTGCTGTCAAGGTGTGAAGTGCTCTGAATCTCTGGCAGTCAGTCACTGCTAAGATGTGTACCTGAGTCCCCTCTTTAAAGCTACACAGAAATAACTGGGTAACCGTTGGAAAGTCAAGTAAAAAATAACAATGCAGCAGCTCTTTTCCACTCCAGAACATTTTGGTTGTACTGGAGTTTATTTAGATGTGCTGAAGCAAAAATCTTGCAACTAATCCTGTGTGTGAAGGTGCAACTTAGTACAGTCTAAATTGTAATAGGGGTTACAAAAAGGATAAAGAGATTGTGCAGTTTAGAGTGGGAAGGCAATAAATTATTATGGATCATGTCTTCCAATGAAGAGGATGGGTTTGGATCTAATTTTCATTACGCAGTAGACACTTGGTTTCTCGAAGCTTCTTTTCTTGCATAGTTGGAGTTTCAGTTCAGTTCACATGGTGTGTTTACCATAGCAGATTTCCTAGCTGGCGGTATCTGAACTGAGTCTCTTTTGCTGGTTTAGGGTGTCCAAGATGAGGAACTTTATTTGTTGCTAGGTTTTGTCTGTGGTTAGAGTACTTTTATTACTGTTTGTTCTACTTTGCCTGTATTTTTAGTCAGGAGGTGGCATCTCTGTGTGCTTCTGCCTGGCTCTCCCATTTGTATACTGAAAATCCAGGTGTGTTTTGAGCAACTTTATTAACTGTTACTTGGTTCTGAAATTCTGGCTGTGGTTGGTTATACAGAACAGTGATTTTAAGGTAATGATTTGGAAGGTGACATCTGAGTTACTGTATTTAGCATTTCTGTTTGGAGTAAAACTGGTTACTAGGATAATCTGGAGTGAGAAATGGTGACTCATAAAACAAGATGCAGTTACCAATGTGCAAAAGCCTCTGTGCAGTACCACCTTATGGAGAAGCTGCATGGACAGGCTGAAAGACTGGTTGTGAAACTGAAAGACTGTTCCCTTCAGCAGCAGAAAAGAACACTGAAAGGTCCAGGAAAAAACCACCTAGTTAACACGTGGATCAGAGGCTGGTGCCACTGGCAGAGTTTGGGGGTTTTTTTGATCATGGGGATATTTACAGGGTATCAGGCCTGCTGGCAATACACCAGTATCGGGGGCAAAATCACCAGCCCACTTTAAGTGCGTGTACACCAATGCACGCAGCATGGGCAACGTACAGGGAGAGCTGGAAGCCACTGTGCAGCAGGACAGCTATGACACAGTCACCATCACAGAAATGTGGTGGGATGACTCTTATGACTGGAGTGCTGCAATAGATGGCTGCAAGCTCTTCAGAAAGGATAGAGAGGGAAGGAGAGGTGGTGGGGTGGCTCTGTATGTTAGGGAGTGTTTTGACTGCAGAGAGATCAATGACTGATGGCAAGGGTGAGTGCTTATGGGTAAGGATGAGGGGGAAGCCCAATAAGGCAGATATCCTGTTGGGAGTCTGTTATAGACGACTCAGCCAGGATGAAGAGCCAGATGAAGCATTCTGCAAGTGTCTGGCAGAAGTATCAAAATCACCAGCCCTTTTTCTCAGGGGGACTTCAACTTACCAGACATCTGCTGGAAATAAAACACAGCAGAGAGGGAACAGTCCTGGAGGTTCTTAACTCAGCTGGTAAGTGAGCCCACCAGGGGAAGTGCCTCATTCTGCTGTTCACTATTGGAGAAGGATTGGTGAGTGATGTGGTGGTCAGAGGCTGTCTTGGGCTTAGTGACCATGAAATGATAGAATTCTCAATTCTTGATGAAGGAAGGAGGAACCACTGCCATGGACTTCCAGAGAGCTGAATTGGGCCCGTTCTGATCTCTGGTTACAAAAGTCCCTTGGGAGACAGTGCTGAAGGGAAAAGGAGTCCAGGAAGGCTGGACATTCTTTAGGAAGTGATCATGCCCCTGTACTCAGCATGGGTGAGGCTGCAGCTTGAGCACTGGGTTTGGTTTTGGGTGCTGCAGGATAAAAAAAGACATTGAGTTGCTGGAGGAGGTCCAGAGAAGGGCAACAAAGCTGGTGAGGGGTCTGGAGAAAACATCTTATGGGAAGCTGAGGGACCTAGGATTGTGTAGTCTGGAGAAGAGGCTGAGAGGAGACCTTATTGCTCTCTACAAATTCCTGAAAGGAGGCTGTAGTGAGCTGGGTGTTGGTCTCTTCTTCCAGGTAACTAGTGATAGGACAAGAGGAAATGGGCTTAAGTTGTGCCAGGGGGAGGTTTAGATTGGATATTAGTAAAAAATTCTTTACTGAAAGAGTGGTGAGGCATTGGAACAGGCTGCCCAGGGAGTGGGTGGAGTCACCATCCCTGGATTTCTTCAAAATACTTTAGATGTGGCACTTCAGGACATGGTTTATTGCTCATGATAATGTTTAGTATATGGTTGGACTTGATGATCTTGAAGGTCGTTTCCAACCTTAATGATTCTGTGATTCTATGAAAAAGGGTTGTTTTCTTGGGCTTGAAAATCCCGGTTCCTTTGAGAAAAGGGGAGTTGAAATCCAAGTCCATTATTCACGAACCTCCATGTTCACGCATGACAACAGTTAGGTAGCTGCAGACTCTTTGCTGCGATTGCACTCTCATCCAGAGCTGCTTGCACAATGATCTGCCAATGCCTCTAGAGTCCTAATCAGATGAAAAAACAAGTTCTTCCTTCCTTTTTACTGCTTCTTGTGATATTTTTTCAGAACTTTGAAAATAGTCGTCCATGTCTTTGGAGACCTTTGTCTGACTTCACACGCATTCAGAAGTCCCTTTGGAAAGTTGCACACCCTCTTTAAAATCTGGGGAACCTGGATTTTCTCATGAATTTTTTTTTTTTTTCATGTAAGGCTTTTGATTATTGAAGTCTGTGGAGACATCCAAAACCTAGGTCACAAAATAGCTATCTTCTAAAGATCTGAAGTACACATTGTGAGAAATGGGTTTTTTTATTTCTTGTTTGTTTGTTTTTTTCTTTTTAATCAATGCCTGGCTATCATTGTGTTTAACCTTCCTGGTGAAAAGACAGAACACCTGTTGAGCTGGAAGCATTGTGCATGTTGAAAAGTTTTCCTCCTTGTTTTCTCAGACAGTGAAAGCTGCACATTTTTCTAGTCCAGTCCTGCTGAAGGTGATGGTCCCCCATGGCTGGTTCTGTGCCCTCCAGCTAGCCTTTCTCCTTGAGGCTGGGGGCATTCTCTCCACTGCAGACTGCCTTCCTGTCTTAATGCCCATTGCTGAGATGAAAGTCTGGAGTGGGTTGGTGGCATTCCTCCTCTGGGAGCTTGCACATTAGCTTCTGGTGATTGGAGTATGACCTGCTAAAGACTGGAGATGGGCAAGAGGTTGGCAAGTGCTTGGCCTTTTACTTCCCTGGGGCCATGGTCAGAGGAATGAAGCCATGCCTGAGGGCACAACTGGCCTCCTCCTGGTCATGGGAGGCAGAAGCAGAGAGGTGGCTCTCCTCTTGTGTCCAGTCTATATCTCCCTAGGTGGGTTTTGCAGGAGCTGTCTACTTCCCATCACTGAGGAAGATAATCTGGAAACAGGATTTGGGGAAATACAAGTTAACTCCAATTTCATACAAATGTATGTGGAGGGAACATTGGAACCATTGTTGCAAGGTCATCTTTCAGTTAAAATATCTGTCATGTAATTTAGGCTGAGCTAAATCAGCCCTGTGGAGTTTGAGGTAGGAGATCTCGTATGTGTTTTGCTCCAGAGCACACAAATCCCACTGATACTCCATTGGGCCACGTTGCCAGCCACATTAAGGAAAAGAAAATTGCACTTAAAAAAAATCCTGCTGTTTGGTAAACTCAGTAGTTTAATCATCAGAGGATGATTAAGCAGCGGGCATTGTAGGACTATTTGTTGTTAGATTAGATTTTAAGCAAGAGTTCGGGCTATCAGTACGGGGGTTTTCTACATTTCTGCTGCCTTTGGTGTTCTCTGTCCCCTCTGACTTCATCGTAACTGTGCACCTGAAATGCTGCTTGTGCACTCATGTTTCAAGTACACGATGAAAATCAATGTAAGAAATACTTGAATGTTTTCAGTCATGGTTGTGAAATACAGAGAGTTTGTGGAACTTGTAGCAGCACCACTGAATATATTACTTTAAGGACCCTTAAACTGGCTCAGGTGGAATCCCTCTGCGCACCCCTGCCTTGTATGCACAGCACATGCACGTGTCTTTATGTGTATTTATAGTTGCAAGATCTGAAAACATTGAGCCAGTATCTTTCATGGGGAAGGACTAGTTCGATTTAATTTAACAGGGTGATTTGGTGTCTTGTATTTTGGAAGGAATAATCTTTAGAAATCCAATTAGTATCTTGCACTTAAGTGCATTGAGGAGGAAAACAATTGCATTGAATTAATTAATACTTATCTGCTGCTATAAGTGATAATCCATAGTAAGCAGATGAAGTGTGGGAGTTCCTGTATATGAAACTTTTATATTTAAATTTACATTAAAAATACAAACCTGATTTGCTCGTGAAGGTTGCACCATGAACCAAAAGCTGACTCTGAATTCAGATGCAGTACTTCGTAGTTTAAATGTGGTAGCTAAATGTTAATGCTGGTTTTTGCCTATGTGCCCAGGAGAATGCTTTACTTAAAAGGCACAGCTGAAAACTTTAACCTCTCAAAATTTCTGTGGCAGCCCTCCCTCCACATTTCCAGAACCCAACCCAAGTGCCCCATCTAACCTTGCTCCACACGTACATACACAGTCCTATGGGCTGAATTACTGCTATGAGTGGTCATGTTGAGGATTTTTCTAAGACTTTTCTTCTGCACGGTTCTCCTGTCACTGATTGCTGGTGTGTAATTTGTCAGTGCAATTGGGAAGGCTGAGCTGGGAAAAGTTTGCAAAAATTTCTCTGAAGTCATACGCAGGTTTGTGCTCATTCTTCATCCTGCCTAATTGCTTGAAACACTTGGACAAAACCAAAATGCTGCTGCTTATTTCTTACTTTCTGTTGTTAGTGTTTTCTGTCAGTTGCTTGTTGCAGGAATACTACAAAATACTGTGTGTTTTGGAATAATTAGAGGTAACCAGGTATTCCATCTAATGAGACTGCACAATACAATCCAGCAGTGACAATACCTGTCAAATGAGGCTGCTGTCTTAGCGAGGCTTACTGCAGCTGGTGCACTCATAGCTGGTGCACAGGCTTGTTAAACCCTCCTGCCAAGTAATCCCAGCTGAGTTTTAGATTCCTTTGAGTTCCCTTCAGACTCTCATTTGGTTACAAAGGCAGGCAGAGGTCTTGGCCCCACAGTATAGATGTGCAGGGATATTTCTCAGCTTGTTCTGATAAAGCTGTATTTACAAACTAGCTGAATATATAATTGAGAAGCACATTTTATATATGTATATATTTAAGTTGCTATTAAAAAAATAAAGACTAGGTTGCATTCCCTGAGTGCAAGACCTGTTCTAGATCTTTAGAATGAAATCTTTTGCAGGCTGTGGGTGAATCAGAGTAAATTTTAGGGAGCACAGATAGTTTTCAGCTTGCTTATTTTTGTTGACTGCCCCCTCCTGTCTGCCTCTCTTCCACCCTTCTTGGGTTATTTTAACTCTGAGATGTGATTAATGATGTATGTTGCTGTCAATCATCTTGCATTGAAAACCTTTTCCAGAAACTAGGTGTGCACTAACCATTGCATAAGAAACTTTGGAATTCCAGAATGAGACTGTAAGAAATACATTTCTGAACATTAGGTTCGTATTGTAGAGATAAATGATTTAACTGCTTAGACTGAGGATATAACTGAACTCTAACAGTGACGGT
The DNA here is from genome assembly GCA_024611175.1 of Megaceryle torquata. Lineage (NCBI taxonomy): Eukaryota > Metazoa > Chordata > Aves > Coraciiformes > Cerylidae > Megaceryle > Megaceryle torquata. Next base: position 71,376 of record JANIJG010001431.1, on the reverse strand, counting down.
TACAACTTGAAAAGGGTAACTAATAATCTTCATAATTCATACTCATAATGCATACTGACTAACTTATAAAATGATTTTCTAACTTAACACAGTTTGGAGACGATGCTTACACTGTTTAACTCCCGGAAAGCTTCTTTGTTCAAGACATCAGCTCGTTTGCTTTTAAGAATTCTTATTTTGTTTCCCACCCATTACTGTTTTGATATTAGACCGTTGCAGTTTTATGGGACTAAATAACTGTCATATAAAACACAGCATTCCTGAGTGGATTAATAACATGGTGTTACTTTTCAGCTGTGAATAGCAGAGTGCCCAGTGGCTCCACCAGCTCCTCGCACACTACTGAATCCCCTACGCCTGAGCCTTGTTCCCAGGCACCCAGCAATGTGCCCTCGCAGTCAGTGCTCCCCATGTATCCTTCAGTTGACATCGATGCACATGTGAGTAGTTGCAGTTGGTTTTGAGTGGATTTGCTCTCAAGTTCTGAGAGGAAAAACTCTGATCTGGTGCTGTCTTAAAAATGTCTAAGTTCTCTTAAGTACTTTTAATTTCTGATTATCTGTTTCTTCTTCCCAACCATGAAGACTGAAAGTAATCATGACACTGCTCTGACCCTGGCATGTGCAGGAGGTCATGAAGAACTTGTATCTGTACTGATAGCACGTGGTGCCAATATTGAACACAGAGACAAGAAGGGTAAGCTAAAACAGTAAAACAGTTTGACCATGAGCTACAGATTGAAACGGACAATTTCAAATTGGGATGTGGGGATTTTTGCTTCACAAAATTACCAAAGCTTGCAAAAATATAGAATTACATTCTTGCATTTAAAGTGGAAATACTGGCCATATAAAGCCAGTGAGCTTGCATACCTTTCTACGTGTATTTTTGAAAGGAAGTGCATCTGAGTGGTATTGTAAGCAAGCACCTTTGTCCTTAGGATTCGCCCTCTAGAAAAGCCCTTAACCTACCAGACAGAGCAGCTGATGGGGGTAAATATCAAATCTTGGCTGACAAAACTGATGGAGTGTAGTTGTCAGGTTGTGTATCATATTGTTCCCAATAACAGTGTGGTAAAATCTCAACTGTTTAGAGCTGAGCGAACAAAACCACCGTGCCACTCTCCTTCAAACTCTTATTAACCACTGGAAGTAAGCCTCATGCATAGTGTAGATGAATTTCCTTGGAGCTTTATTAAATAGGGTTTAAGTAGAAAGCCATGACTTCTCTAAAGAGATGAGCTGGTCAGAACTTAATCCAAACTGACCAGTGGAAGTGCTGTTTATATTTCTTTTGAAGAGCCTTTGTATTTGGCTGGAATTAGATGTAGACGTGTCAGGGTTAGAAGGCTAGGAAAGGGTCTGAGATGGTGGCCAGGAAACCCCCAGTCTGAGGAAGGCATCTGATCAGTAGAAGTCGTTGTGAATTAACTGTTTTTGTCCATTTCTCCTCCTTAATAATAATCTTGAGATTCTCAAGGTTGCTTTTAACGTGATCTCTTGTTACTAGGCTTTACGCCTTTGATTCTGGCTGCAACTGCTGGACATGTTGGTGTCGTGGAAATTCTTCTAGACAAAGGTGGGGATATAGAAGCACAGTCTGAGCGCACAAAGGATACCCCGCTTTCGTTGGCATGCTCCGGTGGACGCCAAGAGGTACAGACGTCTTTGTCCTCAGTGGGTTTGTCTTCAGTGGGTTTGAATTGTATTTTGTAGATAGTTTGGGGGTTTTTGTACTGTTTCTGTGCTGATGGTTTAATAAATCATCCCTTTTCTGGAAGGTGTAAGTGTAGCGTGGCTGATTTTAAGCATTTTTCCTCTTCCAAGAGGCAAGGGAATTTATTCTTTTCTCCCTTGGCTATCCCAGTTTTGTTAGCTAATTGTTGTTATAACCTGTGGTCATTCTTCTATTGATGTATCTTTGCAAGAGAAGTACTTTTGTGAGAGACTTAGAGATGTTCAATGAATAACTTTATTCACTGAACACTTTCATTCTGCATCCTCCACGCTCTCAAAATTTAAACAGCTGGTGCAGGCACACAGGACAGAAACTGGAATTTTATACTGGCAGTATCTGGTTTTAGTGGTAATGTGCAGGGCTAAGAAGTGTGGATGTAATGCAGGGCACATTATACTACTCTTTTAAAGATGTTGAAGTGTTATTTGTACTTTGTCCAAGTAAGCTTTGTTAAATCCTTCCTCCTTTAATCATGAGCGTACTAGCTTAGAAGATGGCATGGAGGTGGCAAAGGGCTCTGTGCCAGATATGAGTGGGGTATGATTTGGAACTTGTAGGGATTAAAACAGTTGGCCGAAATTGTAAAGTTTCCACTTGGACTTTTGAATTGCAGATCTTTAACAGTAAAATCTCTGCTCACAAGTAAAAGGAGAGATCAGTGTGGCCTGTGATAGCATTGCTTATTGAACTACTTGAGTCTTTTCTTCATCATCTTTAATTTTTTTTTCCCCTTATGTCAGAATCTACCTTTTATGTTTCTGGTTGTGAGGCAGTTTTTTCTCCAGCTTATTTGAAAATCACCTAGCCTGTGTTAGTAAAATGAGACCCACTGAAGTGCAGAAACATTTTAATTTTTCCCCCTTTTATGTCTGATAGAGAAGAGACATTCTTCCTCACGCTTGTTCCATTAACATCAGTTGGTCTGATTTTTACCATGTGTTTTGTTGGAAAGGCATATAATACAGATGGTCAAACTTGGCTCAAGTGTCATTTGAATTAAAGTCGTGGGAGTTTCTGAAAGAGATGCTCAAACAGCGTGAGACATAATGGGAGTGGGATAGATCCCTTGTTTGCAAACTTAAGATTCACAGGAAGAGCTTCACTTTAAAGCCTTGCATTTTTGATTAGGTAAAATAATCTTTCTGGAAGACAAGTGCTGCACTGCTGCAACCCACGCAGAGTAGCTGATGCATTCATCAGTTGCTGAGTCTGTACAGTGCACATGTAAAAGTAAAGCAAAAGAGGATAGAGGCTTTCCTGTAGAATCTCATCTATTAACAATGCAAACTGGTAGCATACTGGAAGGCTCGAACATGGGATGATGTCCTTTTACTTTCTGGATAATAGCAAAGGCCACAGTATGTCTCCTGATCTGTGTGCTGTCTTCTCAGGTTGTTGATTTGCTGTTGGCCCGAGGAGCAAATAAAGAACATAGGAATGTGTCTGATTATACGCCGTTAAGCCTTGCTGCATCTGGTGGCTATGTTAATATCATCAAGATACTTCTCAACGCTGGGGCAGAAATTAATTCAAGGTAATGTGCTGTGTACATCGGGTGACCTGCAGTATAGCACCGACACTCCACTGCCGGCTACGTGCCGAGGCGTGGCTTGGAATCTCTAGTGCTTTCAGACCTTGCAGCCACTCCACACTGATGTTAGTTATCCTTTATGTTCACGATATCTTAATGCTTTTAAATTGCCCTTTACTATCACAAGTTTCATCTCCCTTATACCAGAATTTTAAGGAATTTTTATTATAGTTTGCAAATGTATTTCTTCCCTTTCCCACCACTCTGGGATCTAGGAGTCAAGCTTATTTCCAATATAACCAAGTAAAGGAACCAGCTAAAGTGCTAATGGCAGCTTGATGTGTTTGAAGGTATCTTTTTCAGGAAGAGGAACAAATTTACGCAGCTATGTCTCCTACTCTTCCTCTTTATTCATTTTAACAAAACTTAATAACTTTCTCCTCTGAGACAGAATGTAAAATTGCAGCTGTGCTGGAAGCATGTTTTTTCTAAATCAATCAGATGCAGCCTTGACTTGTGGTATATGTAGTTTAAAGTTTGTGTGCTTCAGCCATCTGAACATATAAAACCTGAGATGTATTTTTCTTACTTATAAACTACAATTCTTTATTGCATGTAGTTACTGTGATGGTTTCTCCTAATCAGTTAAAAAATGTTAGTATTTTAGGTCACTGTCTGTATTTGTATATGTTGTGTTCCTTTCTGGCTTACAACAAAACATTTGGTTCCTCTTGGATGCACTTCTGTTTCCCAGAGCACTCCTCCAGTTGTGGGAACTGCAGTTTGTTTCTTTCCCATTAGGACTGGCAGTAAGCTGGGCATCTCTCCTCTGATGCTGGCTGCTATGAATGGCCATGTACCTGCCGTGAAACTGTTGCTTGACATGGGCTCTGATATTAACGCCCAAATTGAGACCAACCGGAACACAGCACTCACCCTGGCCTGTTTCCAAGGCCGAGCAGAGGTGGTCAGTCTGCTCTTGGACAGGAAGGCCAACGTCGAGCACCGGGCAAAGGTAAGTGTGTGAATTGCCTTTCCTTACGACTTGCTTCTAATGGGTGATTTCTCTGAGTCATCAAGTTTCTTCAAATTTTCCTGTTTCTTTGGGCCTCTCTGGCCTCAGAGGACTTACTAAATCAGAGGACTTATTACATGTTCTGAAATAAGTTGGTGGCTTTTTGGTTTGAATTTTTTTTTTTTTTTTTTTTTTTAATAAACGCATCAACAATGATTTTTTTTGTGTTAGGGAAAAGCTGACTGGTCCTTCTGAGTTCCTAATGAAGCCTAGATTGACTCTTATTCTGTAGTACTGAGAAACTTTTCAGGTTTAAGTTTGACATGATAATTGTTAACAGAACAGACATACCTATTTTTACATACGAGTGAAGTCTAGGCAGGAAGATTATAGTGTTGCTTATAGTGATTCTCATATAGAACAGATTTCTTGTCTACAACAGAATTAGTGCAGTCAAACTTTGTAAAGCTTTTACGTTGCTGTAGAACCCATGGCTTCAGTACTGTGACTTTCTGTGCCTCTGAAATGCTCCACAGGTCCCATCCTTTGGTACTCTGGGACAGCTTTGTGTCTCCTGCCATAAAGCAAGCTTAAAGCTTGTGTAGACAGCCAGACTGATTTCCCCAGCACAAAGGAATTTTTGGTAACTCCTAAAGCTGCTGAAATAATTGCTGTGTCTGTCTACCCCGCCTGCTTCTGGAATGACTGTGGCTGGAGAAAAGGGGATATGGATAAAAGCCAGCTCTCAAATGGTCAGTTGGGCATGTTAGCAGCTGGTGTAAGTTTATTTAACAGTCTAGCGTGGCAACTGAGTTGGGCCCAGATCAGTCTTGGCGCTAAGGGAGGCTAGAGAAAAGCTATAAAGCCCCTTTCTGAGCATTTTTGTTAGAAACACTTGTGTCTTGTTTGGATCTGTTTTAACCTCTGTTCGAGAGATCCTGTTTTAAACTTTGGTTTTGCTCTTGAGACAGGTATCTGGTGGTACTTAGTCAACAGTTTGCCTGGGTTTGTATAAATCAATGCCCAAGAGTATTTGGGGTTTGGCTGGTTTGGTTTTTTTTTTTTTGTTGTTGTTGTTGTTCTTGTTTATTGTGGGGGGTTTTTTTGAGAAAGAGACTGCTTGAAGTTAGGCTCCTAAAGTAAATAAAAGCAGCTAAATTAAAAAAAAAAATCTGATTTCCCTGTGTAGGAATCATTTATGTCTCATCCAAAGTATATTGTACATATTTCATGCTGCGTGTAACTCCTCTTTGCACAGACTGGCCTCACACCTCTGATGGAAGCAGCTTCAGGAGGATATGCAGAGGTTGGAAGGGTTCTCCTTGATAAAGGAGCAGATGTTAATGCTCCACCTGTGCCTTCCTCAAGAGATACAGCTTTAACAATTGCAGCAGATAAGGGTCACTACAAGTTCTGTGAGCTCCTGATTAACCGGTAAATTATTTCTCTGTTGTTATTATTATAGTGGCACATTTGTCCTATTGTTCTATATTTCTCCGTGGCAAGGGTGCCCTTGTTTACATTGCCTCACACATCTGAGAGCAAAGGGAACGGGAAGCTCTGGAAGCAGAATGTTCTATCTGTTCCCCGCTCTCCAGTGTTATCCTGGAGTATCCTGCTACTCCAGTGTTCATTAAGCTAAGTAGGCAGCTGGGACCAGAGGTAAGCAGTGTTTGGCTTGGCAGCTCTGTTGGCTGCCTCTTAATCCAGCAATTCCCATGTGAGCATTTCGCCACCTGGAAGTAGCTCTTGGAGCTCCTCAAGCATAATCCTATATGCTGCTAAAATCTAAAGGGCATCCTTTTCCTGTGAGTGGCCACCACATTAACAATAATTTAAAGGCCCTGTGGTTGCTAGTTGCATAGCTGTGGTGCAGTAGTACTTCAGGTGAGTGTTCATCTCTGTAAGGGAGGTTTAAATAACCCCTGGGTCACTACATTGCAACTTAAAACACCAGGGACAGAATTTCTCTATCTAGCCACCAGATTACAGTGATTATATATCCAAATGTACTCTGATCTTTTGTGGTTTTTCTTCTTGACTTCCACCTTTACTCATACCTTGTTTCACTCAATTACACCTCTACTTTAGAGGAGCACATATTGATGTTCGTAACAAGAAAGGAAACACGCCTCTGTGGTTAGCAGCTAATGGTGGCCACTATGATGTGGTTCAGTTGCTTGTGCAAGCAGGAGCAGATGTGGATGCTGCAGATAATCGGAAAATTACACCCCTGATGTCAGCATTTCGCAAGGTAGGAGACCAGCTTAATTTGATGTTTCATTGCTAAATGTTTTCAAATAGAGTTTCTTGTTTGGTCTTAAATATGCATGCTTGGTTTTGGAGGAATCAAATGTAACGCAGCAAAATTAGTGTTTTGATACAATGCCTGCTTTAAAGTAGTCATAATCTGTGTACTTTGCACAGATCTCATTTTTTTGAGAGCTGAAAAACTTTGTTCCATAAACCATGTTAATTTTATTTCCAGTTACTGGACAGTTACCCAGTCCAAGAACTTTCACTGTTTGAGATTTTACTATCTTGAGATTACTATAGTCCCTTCTAAATATCTGCAGGCTGTACTGCTTGTTTCTGTCCTGCTTTTGAGATGAACAAAATACTAGTCTGTAATAAGCTGTCCTGATTCCTTTGTGCTTCTCCTGTTTCATTCCTAATTTGTTGTTGAGTGGGACACTTTACAGTCCCTTTGTCACCACCTTTTCTTCGGGGCAGGAAGAACATTGCTTTCTGATGGTTTCATCAGTTCTGTTGTTGGATGCAAAGAGCATGGCTATTGCAGAAGAATTTATTGACTGTAGCTGCTTTGCCTTTAACAAATATCCAATATGTGTACAGCTTTTTTGACAAACAGCAATACTAAGCCTGCCACTGCTGTCGATCCATTGCCTTCAAGTAACTTCAGAGGCAAGAGTTGGATACTTTGTGTGGTTGCACAGTGTACCCCATCAATAAGTGGATCCTGCAGCAGAGGAATATATTTGCCAGGCTAATACTCGGGTGGCTCAGTTTCCTGATCAGACTTGCCTTGTAATTAACAATCTAAGGTAGCTCCGTGGCGTGAGTGGCAGGTGGGGTCTAAAGAGGCTCTTTTTGGCTGTTACTAAAAACATGAGCAGCTGCTCTGGCCTTGGTTTGGTCCTTGTATTTTGAAATTGAAAAAATTACTTGTGGGAGAGCTTGTCATTGCCACCATGATGTAGAACAGCAGACATGCTGTCAACACTGAGCAAACAGTAACGGCCTTTCTTTCCAAACAGCAGCTTACCAGAAACATTCTTGCTTGTTTTCAGTCTTTTGCATTGGATTAAGAGATACCAAAACTTGTATTTTGATGATGAACACTGACTATTGTATACGAGAGATTAGAATTTTCTGTGCTATTCTAGGGGCATGTGAAAGTAGTTCAGTTCCTGGTGAAAGAAGTTAACCAATTTCCTTCGGACATTGAATGCATGCGATACATAGCGACGATTACTGACAAGGTGAGTTTAACTTCAGGGAAAGACCCTGTCCCTTATTTTCAGCAAAAATATATCTGAGAAGTTATTAATTATTAAAAAACTGAATGTACACGTTTGCTCGTGTATGTTTGATTCGGAGGTTTGTGCATGTCTTCATTTTAATATAGAGCTTAATCAGTGTTTAGAGTCCTGTTCAGTTGAAATAGACTGTATGTTTGAACACAGGGAAGCCAATCTCATGTTTGTAGAGCAAGCCTCACTCCTCAATTTTAGTTTATTACAGAGTTAGTAAGACAAGTTTGCATTCCAGGACCTGTTGAAAAAGTGTCACCAGTGTGTGGAGACAATTGTGAAAGCTAAAGACCAGCAGGCTGCAGAAGCAAATAAGAATGCAACTATATTGCTGAAGGAGCTAGACCTGGAAAAAGTGAGTAGAGAATTGATGTTGTGTAGCATAACAGTCTGGGGAAAATCAACTTCTCCCTCACAGAGAATACTGTGAAGTGTCCCAGAGTAATGCAGATGCTTCTTAAGCACTCTTTGTTGGACTCTCTTAATGGAGACTCTTACAGTTTGTGACAAACAAGTTCCGTATTGAATTTTCCAGGTTGATGACTTGTTAAACACCTGTTCCTGTGCAAAGCTCCAGCTGACTTGTATGATTCCATATATTGAAAAAAAAAGTGGTCAAAATGATAGCAGATATTTCTGGGAAATCTTTGAGTAAAAGATGTGAACATTACTGCAGAAATACTCAGGAGGTTATTAAATGTTTTTTGAGAAAGGACTGAGGTGGTGAGAGATTTTGCTAGGTTTTTTTTTTATTATTATTATTATAGTTTTATTTTGGTTGTTACTTTGTCTGTCTTCAGAAGTTTTGGGACCCGCTAGTCCTGGTTTTCCATAAGATCTGCCCAGTTTCTGCATAACGATTCAGTATGTGACAAAGTCAGTCTCGTTCATTGTGCTTTCCCTTTTCTCCATCCCCCCAGATTTCTAGGGAGGATCTGAATTATAAGTATAATTTAGTCTGTGTGAAATTTTTTAAATGTGGATTCTTTTTTCCTACGTAGTCAAGAGAGGAGAGCAGAAAACAAGCTCTTGCAGCTAAAAGGGAAAAAAGAAAGGAAAAGAGAAAGAAGAAGAAAGAGGAACAAAAAAGAAAACAAGAAGATGAAGAAAACAAACCTAAAGAAACTCTGGAACTGCAAGAAGATGATGATGATGAAGAAAATGATGATGAAGGTGAAGAACAAGTGTTGCTGTGAACAGTGTAGTTGGGGGGTGCCTTTTTTTAACCATCTAAAAGGTTAGGGAAAGTGGGTAAGGGAATCTGTTTGAAAGATGACTTCTCTGATACTGTGGTGACATTGCTGGATAGGTTCTGCCCTGATTCGTCCCTCTGCAGCCAGAGTTCCTGGCAAGACTCCTTTGGTCACTCCCACCTCCTTCCTTTGGTCACTTCTCCCATACCCTTTGCTCCCAAAAGTTTCACCCTTGGAGGATTTACAGCTGAATGCCCTGCAAATAGTGTGATAACTTCAGCTGTAGTTTCTTCAATCAGGGCACAGATTTCTGTATTTTGTGGGGTTTGATTATATATCAACTGTGTTTCTTACAGTGGAGCAAGAAGTTCCTATAGAGCCTCCTAGTGCAACTACTACAACTACAATTGGAATTTCTGCAACTTCAACTACTTTCACAAACGCCTTTGGAAAGAAGAGAGCTAACGTGGTAACTACCCCCAGCACAAATAGAAAAAATAAGAAAAACAAAACAAAAGAGACTCCTCAGAACATGCAGATAATTTTGCCAGATCAGCATATATCTCTAGCACAGCAAAAAGCAGATAAAAATAAAATAAATGGAGAGCCAAGAGGTGGTGGTGCGAGTGGGAACAGTGATTCGGATAACTTGGACAGCACAGACTGCAATAGCGAAAGTAGCAGCGGAGGTAAAAGCCAAGAGCTGAACTTCACAATGGATACAAACTCCTCCGAGCGGCGGTACGCCTCACTGCTTATCCCCTCTCAGGAAGAGAAAACGAGCACCTCGGCTTCAAAAACACCAGCGAGGTGAGACTGCTGGTTTCCTTCCCTGTTATTTCACAGGATTTTACTATGCCAATGTAAATTTTCTGTAGCTTAAGCTTTACACCAGCTGGTACATTCCCAAAGTCTTGAGAGGCTGAGTTTGCTTTGAGTAGCTATTAAATATTACTGGCAAATTTGCTGAAAGCAATAGTGGTAAAGGTATTAAAATGGCAAAGGTAAGCTTTGTTCTGTCATTGCTGGCTAGTTCTTAGTACTAGTTCAGTACAACAATCAGTTTTCTCTCTGTGCTCTTTAGCCGTATTACGTTGTCAACTTGCTTAGAGTAGATTTATAAGTGAATATGCTGAGAATTTAAAAAGGAAGTGCTGGCTTTACTTACAGTCTTATTTACAGAAGTGGGTTCAGTACCTTGTGCTTGTTTTATAGTTTCATCATGAACTGATTTGAATTGCAATCTCTTTGTTTCAAGGAGGGAAGAAGATGACTCTGAACATTTCACCTGCCAGGTTGATGGCCAGTTTGATTTAACCTTGTCGAGCCAGAGGTAAGAGTCAAAAGAATCCAGTGAATGTACAGGGGCCATATGAGTGGTTTGGAAAATGATTCAGTTGTCAGAGAATGAGCCAATAACTTTTATAACACCAGTTTCTGAATAGGTCCTTGGTCTGAATCAAAAAGATCCCATCAGAATCTGTAGTCTTTGCTTATTTTTACATATTAATAGTATGAGACTGAGCCTCCATAGTTGTTTTTTGTGGGTTTTTTTTCCCTCTTTAAGTGAGGGGAGGGGGTTTGGGGATTGAGCTACAGAACACCTGGCTGACTTAGTACCCAGCTTCACTAAGGACACAAATGTTAGGGGATTAAAAAGGGCAGCAAGCAAGAGGGCTGTTCCAGATTGAGGCACTTGTCTGGCAGTAGGCAGAGAGTCAGGATATTCTTTTTT
>JANIJG010001431.1:0-60511 GCA_024611175.1 Megaceryle torquata | reverse complement strand
AGGGCAGCAAGCAAGAGGGCTGTTCCAGATTGAGGCACTTGTCTGGCAGTAGGCAGAGAGTCAGGATATTCTTTTTTGTTTTCTTTTGTTTTTTCTCCCAGATTAAACTTAGGTGCAGAAAGAGTGGGTTTGTCAGCCCTTGGGGGGGCTGCCTTAGACCTTTCATCCAAGCTCTCTGTACAACTCTTGGAGTCCTATGCAGTTCGCTACAGCAGAAGTTGTGCTTCTGTTAGATCAACTACATGCAAGAAACAAGACAGTATATACTGACCAGAACAGGGCTAGTACATTTTATAAAGTTCTGCAGGTGCACTTTGGCTCTTGCATGAGGCAGACTTTGTCAGAAAATAATTTCTAAATTTGCTCTTCATTAATTCCTCTTCTCTTTAGTCATAGACATGCCAATGAGAAGGCTGCTGTAATTGAAACTTCAACCAAATAATGATGCTTTTCTGAAAACATACCTAAATGTTTTGAGACAAAGCAGAAAAAAAAGATTTTAAAGTCTTCTCACGAATCAGTATTCCACAATGGACTTTGTTCTTTTCTTTCATATGCATTTTCTTATTCTCTTGGTGTGAGTCCACCAATTACCTGAGGACAGGTAACGTTCTCCATAGAACTTCCAAATGCCTGAGGCAGGTCTATTGACAGAGATCTAGAACTTAATAAGGTAAAGAGAGGAGATGCTGCCACTTTACAAGGTGTGTTGTCTGAACAGTGCTTTTCCTGTAATTGGCACATTTGGGTTACATAAATGTGGATAGCTCTCTAAAGTTTGTATACAGAAGCCACAATGAACATAAAATGATGTAAAGAACAGAGAATGGAAGGGTTAATAAAAATTTTTATATAGTAAAGAGGAGTGATAGCTAGCAGGAGAGCTCAAGTATGAGGGCCTCTAAGTTTTCAAGCTATGGTATAGACTTGAGTCACATAAGGCTAGTGTTTCAATAACTTGTGAAGATTGCTGCCTGTGTTTCAGTGCTGTAGATGAACTTGAGCTCCCAGTGATGCCTTTTTTTTTTCACCTCCACATAGATGAGTTAGCTTAACAAGACATTGCCAGTTCTCTTTCTCCCTTCCTCCACACCCCTGGACTTTGCATTGTTTGTATCACTCTGTTGTCACTACAGATCTCTTAGTACAGGTAATGATATTTGGGCACATGCTTCCTGGCTGTCACTGGGACTTCAATACATAAATATGCTCATGTATCTGTGCCTTGGTTATCCAGTTTTAATATGGGAGGTGAGGTGTAGAACCACTTTCCCCCAGAATCTGTAACAGTAAGAGCTGAAAACCAGATATTTTCAAGTACTTCATAAGAAAGAGCCAATATTACCCAAGTACCCTTTCTTAAAAAGCTATTAAAAGAGAACACAGTATAGACATGTAATCAGAATGTGCCTAAGTAGCTGTGTTCCACCTACTGTAAACTATTTTAGTCTGATGTCCTTAGTGCTTCTGGTATTACTTTATTAAGTATAGCACCCCACTTTTTGGAGGAAGGGCATAGACTGTGGATTCAAAAGGTAAAAATTTACTTACGTAGTCACCCAACAGTTGTTCCAGGTAGAAAATAAGAACGAAAACAGTTCACAATAGTACTTTTTAAGCTGTGGAAATGTATTCTGTAATGCTGTAATCTTATTCTGTAATTTGTAATCAGCACATTTCTGTTTCCAGACTTGATGGTGAAGGTCATTCAAATTCTTTGTCAACTACTTATAAGCCTGTTTCCCTGCCTCTGACCTCTCCAAATGTAAAGCTGAATCTGACTAGTCCAAAAAGAGGTCAGAAAAGAGAAGAAGGCTGGAAAGAAGTTGTTAGAAGGTAAATACTACAGTTTTATGTTTAAAAACTATGAACTTTTTAGGCTTGTAAAGTATTCTCAAATATAGAATGTTCAGCAAGCTTATTTATTTATTTAATTGTATAATTAATTAAAAAAAAAAAATCTACCCCTTTACTCTTGCAGTGCTGTGAAAACAAATTGCAGATGCAATTTGTTGTAACTCCTTTCTAATTTAACATCAGTATGACACAAACATTTTATTTGACACAAGGGGTTTCTTTACCTGTGACTTCAGTGGAATAAAGGATGGGGGAATAAAAGGGAGAGGGAGCAGATGGCAGTGAAAAGCCCCTGCAGCAGATAATTGCTTGTAGATGAACTAAAGGCAGGATGGACATTAGTAGACGAGAGGTGGATGGTCTCTTCAAAATTTATTGTGCTTTCGGTGGTGACCGTGGTTGCTGATTCCACAAAAAAAATTGGCACCTTAAAGTGAGTGCTAGAGGTGCAAAAAGCTAACTTTTCCCTTTGACAGTGTCCTGGGGTTTATTATATGGCCAGTAACACCCCAGTATCTTTTCTGTAAGCTATATGACATCTACTTGTAACTAGAATTGGTCATCTGGCTTTCCTTTCTTTGTTCTCTCTATCAAAAAGGAATGCAGCATGAACATACGTGTGACAGATGCTTTGGGTGCTCCTACGCCCTCCTGCTTTTGTGTTTTGCAAAGGTAGTGCCAATGATGCTCAGTTTGGAGAATTTTAGCCTATGTGCAAAGAATGTAATTGTAGAGAGGATTTAATGCATTCAGATTACTGGAAGCCACAGACTGTTTTTCATAAAGGTTAAAAAGGCAGTTTAAGTTGAAAATTTAAGCTTTTGAACCTGTAGAGAGCAGGTTTGGTCTCTGCCTTTTGTTGTGTCTGCAAATGGGGTTCTCCACTGTGACATGGCCTTACTATGGTTGCAGTCTGCCTACCACTCACTGAGTCTTGGAGGCATGAAACATTAAAGAGGCAGCTGACTTTTCCAGGGCTTCACACAGACCCCACCACTGACTGGAGCTGCTCCATCTCTCCTGATTCTTTTGAGTCTCATAGGCTCAACAGCACTGCTTGGTTGGGTATTGTCTGCTCTTCTGCTTGAGAACCCTACCAAAAACCCAACCTTTCCTCATCTCTGAGGAATCAGGCCTTGTGTCATAAAGAACATGTCCCCATAAAGCGTTCTGTATTTGTGTTTGCTGTACCCTGACGGATCAAAGTGTGTGTCCTGCCAAGGAGATTTTTGGCAGCTTTAGAGTGTATGCGGAATCCCCGGGAGGTGCACGCCTTCTGCTCCTAAAGTCTCCTGGCCTCAACAAGAATTATTCTCCCCTCTTGCTTTGAGCAACCCTCTGGCTAGAAGGATGTCTTATCAAAGTAGTAATCAATAAAAACATCCCTTCTGCCCCTGACAGGCAAGTAGGCAGAGTTTTGAAAGATCCTCCCCCTGGCAACACTTTGCAGCCAACACCAATTGAGCAATTTCAGCTGCAGAGAGGAGGGCGCTGCTGTTCGGGAGCAAAAAGGTACTCTTGGGGCATTTCTCAAAGCAAGAGCCATCAAGCTTGCTGGGTAGGGAGGGAAATGGCAGTGGGTGATGGGCGGGCAGAGGCATGGGCACTGGGTGAGCCCTCCTGGAGGAGGAATGTCGCCATGGGGGGTGGCGTGGGGTTACTGGTGGGCTGAGGTAGAAGTAGACTGTGGCTCGGGAGCCCTGTGAGTAATGTGGGTGTATCTTCAACGTTAGGTGACAGTGCAGTCTCTGGTTTGGGGAGGGAGTGAGTGGAGTGTTTAGCTTGAGAGAGGAGCATTGGGGCTGGAGGGTGGAAGAGCCCGAAGCATGGAACAGCCTTGAGAAGAGAGCTGGGTCCATGCTCTGAGGACCTCGTTTCTGGGGATGGGGAGGGCTCTGGCATGCTCTCCTGGCAGGAGAGGGAGGGAAAGGAAAAACACACTGGCAGGATATGGGGATGCTTTAAAATGTTTCCATGTATTTAGATAGGTTTAAATTAAAATGGGTTTCCTGTAAGTGCAATTAAGTGAGAAACATTTTCCTAAGCATCAAGTTACTTAGAAGTTTCCAAGACACAAACAGCAAGGTGAAGCTGGCAGCCTTTTCAGGGCATGGTGATCTGTGCAGTGTTCAGAGGCACGGGCACTGAAATCACAGTGGTTTGGGAAAACCCTTTGAATTCCCTCTAACTGTTCAGTGTTGAACTATTGCACATCACTGGCAAGCTTGAAAGCAGTCTATGTGCTTGAGAGGTCCAGCCTTTAAAGTCTGGAGACAGTGGTGGCCCAAAGAGACCTTGCCTGGGGTCACATGCAAGCATAGTTCTTGGTCAGAGAATTCACACTCCTGCATGTCTGCACTGATCCACCAATACCATTGAAATCAGAGCAATCCTGAACTGACCTATTCTGCTGAACACATGGCTTACAGTGTTGTGCTCTGATTGTTGTGCTGCCTTCACAGTGGCTTCCAGCAGCTCCTTAAATCACAGGACCGCAGAATTTAACTATCTGCTATTCACCGTTGTGTAGTGTGGCCAAAAAAATATCAAATCTCCAGGTCTGAGAAAGCTGAATATTAAATGGAGTTTGAATGCAAGTGGTATTAGAGCTGATCAGTGGGGAAATATTGGCAAACATCTTCTCCTTGCTATAAATGATCAAAGCAGCTAAGCCATGGGCTCTTCTATGTGAAGCAATGCTATTTCTTTAAACATAGGTTGATTAGGTAAGGATTTGTCTCACTTTGAAGGTACACAAAATAAGATAAAATCCAAAAGTGTTTCTGAAGCAGTGTGAGGCACATACAACTGTGTTACCACAGTTGCTTCTGGGGAATACTTGTTAGGTACTGAGGATGATGGGTAATTTGAGGGGGGAGGAGTTTTAAAGAGGCTCCAAAGGGTGAAGAAAATATCATAAGAAAACCACTTGCTGCCCTGAAACTTAAGAATATTGCTTCAGCCACCTGTCAGTCAGCAAGAGATTTTTTTGTATGCTTTTAAAGTTTGAATACATTTCACAGATTTGTGATCTTTGTGATATAGGTCAAAGAAATTATCTGTCCCAGCTTCTGTTGTATCTAGAATAATGGGAAGAGGTGGGTGCAACATCACAGCAATTCAAGATGTCACTGGTGCCCATATTGACGTTGATAAGCAAAAAGATAAGAACGGAGAGAGAATGATCACTATAAGGTACGGTATCTAGAACTTAGTCTTGAATTAGTCCCCAGTGTCATTTATTAAGAAGTTTCTTTGCTTTTTAAGATGAGACCTATTTAGCTTCTTGGCACTAGAGTGGAACATACATTACTGCTGCCAAGGTGTGCTGAAGGTCTGCTGCTTCAAAGATAATACTTAAGATAGGCAAAAGTCAAGAAATAATTTGTTGGACTAAACATGCAATAGACTTGTGGATGAGTATAAAATTGAGGGTGTGGAATGTTGCGCAAAGTGGGGTTTCCTTTTGCAAGAGGTAACTATGTTTGTATTTAATCTAGGGGTGGTACAGAGTCAACGCGATACGCAGTGCAACTCATCAATGCCCTTATTCAAGATCCTGCCAAGGAACTGGAAGACTTGATTCCTAAAACTCACATAAGAACACCTGCTTCGAGTACCAAATCAATCCATGCTAACTTCTCATCTGGAGTCAGCACTGCAACTGCTTCAAACAAGAATTCCTTTCCTCTTGGAGCATCGCCCCTGGTCACATCGCAGTCATCAACACTATCTACTTTCCAGCCTACTAACAAGTTAAACAAGAATGTCCCAGCAAACGTGCGCTCATCTTTTCCAGTGTCTCTTCCTCTAGCTTATTCTCACCCTCATTTTGCCTTGCTGGCTGCCCAAACTATGCAACAGATCCGGCACCCTCGCTTACCTATGGCCCAGTTTGGAGGAACTTTTTCACCTTCGCCGAACACTTGGGGACCATTCCCAGTGAGACCAGTTAACCCTGGTAGCACAAACAGCTCTCCAAAGCATAATAGTTCGAGTCGTGTAGGTAACCAGAATGGAAATATTTTACAGACGGAGTCTCCTGGATTAGCTACTTCTAGTTGTTCCATTACTGTCTCTTCTGTAGCTGCTTCCACCCAACCGCTGTGTGTAACCAGTAATCGGACTCCCTCCTCGGTCAGAAAGCAGTTGTTCACCTGCGTTCCCAAGACGAGTGCTGCAGCAACAGCAATCTCAACTGTGACAAGCACCTGTAGCACTCTGCCTTCAGCTTCCTCTGCCCCCGCAAACAACGGGCAAGTGCCCACAGCATTTCTGCCATCTAATACTCCACAATCACAGCATTCTGCACTTAAAGCGGACTCTTTCTCGGCTGTTTCAACACCCAAAGAGAAGGTGTCAGCACCAGACCAGCCTGCTGCAAATGCTTGTGCACCATCTTCGGTTGTAAGTAGTTGCAGTATGCCAGCTAGCAGCAACTCAGGAGTGTCCGAAACTCGCCCGTCGAGCAGCCCTGCACTGCTAAATAATGTCCAAGAAGAAATACTGCCAACCAGCATGTCAGAGATCAATCCTTCCATGTCGATGCCTTTTTCATCCAGCTCAGAAACTGCTCCTTTAAGCTTAGCATCACCCAGGTCAGTTGTTGCAGATAATCAGGACAACAGTAACTTACCTCAAGTAGCTGTACCAGCACCTCGAGTTACTCACAGGATGCAGTCCAGAGGTTCTTTCTATTCAGTGGTACCAAATGCAAACCTCCATCAAGATCCTCAGTCTATTTTTGTTACGAATCAAGTTCCTTTAACACCTTCTCAAGGTCCACCTGCTGCAGTGCAGCTTTCGTCAGCCATGAACGTTATGAACGGTTCTCAGATGCACATTAACCCAGCAAACAAATCATTGCCTCCTACCTTTGGGCCAGCAACGCTCTTCAATCACTTTAGTAGTCTTTTTGATAGCAACCAGGTGCCAGCTACCCAAGGATGGGGAGACTGTCCACTCTCTACCCGAGCAGCAGCTGACCCCTCTTTCACTGTTCAGTCTACCTTTCTGAATAACTCTGTGCTAGGACACGTGGAAAATGTGCATCCTGACAACTCCAAGGCTCCTGGTTTCAGGCCACCTTCCCAGCGGGTTTCGACTAGTCCTGTCGGTAAGTCATTAAGATCATGCACTGGACAGAATTCATTCTCCAACCGTTACACTTTGATCCTCTCAAGCTGATTGAGTAGTAGTTTACTAATGACAGAGAATACTAATGTAATGAGGATTGCCCTTTTTTTTTTTTCCCCAAATGCTCTTTAAAATGTTGATGATGGTGTTTTTTTTCCTCTTTTCTTCAGGTCTTCTAGGAGATTAGGTGTTGGGAACATTGCAGACACTGAATAGTTTTGTCCTTTGTAAGAAATGGGAATGCTTCCACCTGTTTGTAGAGTTCAGAATAGCATTGATTTTAGCTTTAAGCTGGAATGGGACATAGGGAACTTTTGACAGGTTCCAGCTGAAGGAGTGACTGTAGTTTAATACTTGATCTGAGACTTCAGCTTGACTCAGTGAGGATAAACTCTGTGCTTTTTGTCTCTTGATAGGGCTCTGGGATTTTAAGAAGCTTATGTTGTGCTTTGGAAATTGGTGTGCTCCTGCATGGGGTGTTTTATTAGGAAGTTACTGTCCTTCTGCAGTTAAGCAAAGCAGTTCAAGTATATCCTCATTTATTTGAACTGGGTTAGGAACACTCCCAGTGAGCTCCCTGCCCTTGGTGTGCTCTGCCAGAAGGATTGTCATTATCTTAGTGTTCAAATTACATTGCAGACAACGGGCTGCACCCATTTGGCTGGAAGGGACCCTCAGGAGGTCCATTCTGTGCCACCCTGTTCTCCCAGTCATTCTTGTTATAATGGCTTTATGGTGCCTTGAAGCTGGGTAGACAGAGAGCCTTGCTTTGAAGTTGTGTTTATCCCTGCCGTGTATGTTAAATATTTGGACTTGGATGCTGGATTGGGACCAGTCAAGTAGTTTGACTTTCAGACTAAAGGGGAAGGGGGCATTTGGAAGACATGGTGGTGAGGAAGGATGATTTTCAGCATTCCCATTTCTCTTTGTTGATTTACAAATGTGCAGGACTTCTGAAAACCAGAAGATTTCTCTCCAGCTAGCTTTAACCACAAAACTGGGATGCTTGCTACCACTGTAGTTAGCTTAATAGCTTAATCTGGGCTGTATAGCTCTGCAAAGTGAATGAACCTAGAGCTCTTGTGTTATGTCCAGTCCCAGTGAAGGAAGCAAAACTAGGTGTAATTAAGACTCGGGAAGATAAAGTAACTGGACCTTGATCATCAGATAGGCTGTTAATAAAAGAATTGCCAGACCCTCCTCAGCAGTTTCTAGAAACACTTTGCATTGGCTGAGGTTTTTCTCTGCAGTGGTCTAAACTGGGAGTTGGCTGTTGCTGGAATAACCCCTGGGGATGAAGCATATGTCAAATGGGAACTGCTGATTTCTCTGATGATTGCATCCTGCGTATAGGGCAGCTGACTGGGACTTCTCAAAGCAGCAAAATATTGTGCTGTCCCCTTATGCTAAGGTCATCTGTCAGTGGGAAAAATATATTGGTCCTTTATATATCCTTAAATGACTGTAAGTATATAAAAGGTAGTCTAAATCTGCTTCTTCCCCAACTTAGGAAGGTTAAGATACTCAAGGAGAGTTCCCATGGTTGACTTTGGGGAGATAGGTGTGACATTCTTCTCATATGAAGAACAAAAGTAATTGAACAGAATGCATTTTTGCTGAGCTGGAAATTGGTAAGCATACTGCAAAGTGAAGAAAAGCTGCAAATAGGTAGATGTGCTGCTAAAGTTCTGCCCGGCAGGAAGTGGCTGGTCAGTGCTTAGTCAATTCCTTTAATGTCATTCTACTTAATACTGCTTTTGATCACCTTTGTTTCAGAATCTCAATTGTCCATCACACAGGAGGATGGGAAGGGGAGGGAAACATGGGGAGGAAGGGGTGTTTTGGAAGTATGACAGTGAGGAAAGGAGTGGGGAAAGCAGGCTGAAGACCTCTCCAACGTGTTCCCTTGGAGCATAAGTGTGGTCCTGTTATCTGTGCACCCATCCCATTCACTGTCCTTCCTGGGGGAACAGACCTTTCTGCTAAGCTCAGCCTGTGAGGTGGGTTGAACTGGGGACTGCTTTGGCTGTTTACATAGGGTTTGGTGACAGGTTTCATGAGAACTTGAGAAGTGGGGAAAAGGGCCAGTCTCTGCTGGGTTACACTTTGGCCAACAGCAATGCAGTGGACAAGGAGCAGTCTGGGCCTTGCCTGGCAACTCGTTATACCTTTGTGTGACAAGAGGGAGTAGTAATGGCCATCAAAGCAGCTGGACACCAATCCCCTCATCTTGGCCATGACTCTACACCTGACGGAGCAGACTGTCTCTTGTGTCTGTCTTGCACAGTTGGGCTGTGGCAGACTTTTCCACAAGACATCATCCCTTGGTGATCACCTCTAAGCTGATTTAGTGGAGATGAAATCTAATCTGATTGTGCACTAAACCAGCTTTTCCTTAAGGGTGTTGCCTTAGGCTGGAGTTTGGGTACTCTGCTTTTCCATTTCTTGGGTAAGCTCAGTTGCAGCTTGAGTTTTCTCTGATTCACTGGTTCCTTTGATGCACAGATACATGTGCAGATCTCACTGGCCACGGATCTGTTCTGGAAACGGCCTTTTGTATCACTTTTGTCTTTAGATCTCTTATCCTAGCAGCTTGCAGATTGAGGGCAGGCTTATCCAACCATTGGGGAAGGCTGTGGAGGAGACCAAAAGAAGTCTATTACTTCTTTCCTCTACATTTCAAGAAGGGGTTTGAGACCTTCCTCGCGTGGCATTAAAAGGTATCACAAACTTGAGATATGTCATTTTAGGAAGCAGCACATGAGTATGAAGTTGCATTAAATGGCTGGACTCCCTGTTTTACATGGAGTGACCAAGTGTTGCAGCTGCTTCTCTAAAGGTGGAGGTAGCCCTTGCAATAACCAATTCCTGCAGAACTTTGATAAACTGAATTCTGAGCAGAGTTTGTGCGAGATTGGTAACACCAGGCTTGAAAGCTCAGTTATGCCTTCGGACATGATGAAGAGTTTGAATTCAGGGCCTGAGTAACTGCAGTAGTAGTATTGCAAAAGGGTTTAGTGTTACAAAGCCTGATTTTGTTGGTAAGTACGTAAATAGGAAGCTCATGAGTGAAATCACAATTCTCTTAAGTCATTGTTCATAGAAGCCATTTTTAATACTGAGCTTTTTTTCATCTACTTTTATGAAAGGCAAGGTAACGATAAAAAGTGTTCTTTACAACCTGAAAACTGACTGCTCTGAATTTGTGCATTTCTTGCTGACACGCTTCCTTTAGCCTGTGGAAAATACACAGCAGTGCTGAAATGGTCTTGGCTGTACAGTCATCGTGCTCTGAAAGCTGTGTACCCATCCTACCAAGCCTTCAAAAGACCAGCTGAGCATCTCTCTTCTACAGAAGAGTTGTTTCTGTTGTAAACTCTGCCTTGTTCTCTGAGAGTTTTGGAAACCAGCACTCCCCACAGGCAGCAGCAGCTCTGTTATGACTTCTGCATGGGGCAGAGACTTGGCATCTTTGGTGGTTTGGCAGACAGATGAAATTTGTTTTGGACCTGTGGTGGAATCAGTCGCCACAGAGGCTTTTTGACTACCTCTGAGTTAACTTCTGTGGATGGGAGGTTAGTGAGAGTGTGTCATCAGTAGCACCATGGCAGATGTACAGCAGGGGCCCTCAGCTGGAGGTCCTGCAGTCTGACTGTGGTTGCCTCCATGCTGGAGGCCAGACTGCAGCTCTAGACAAACGCAGACCAATCAAACTATGTTGATAGGCATCCTGCACGGCCATCAGCATCATTCTCATAGCCACGGAGTCTTGGCCTTTGTGCCATGATGGATCCTGAAAGCTTGTCTCCCCACACCTTGGCTCCCTTGTCTGAACACCCCATGTTCTGGTGGTGGTGGTGATTTATTTCTCCTTGTCTGTAATGGAGACTTCTCTTTTTTAACTTTTGGGGGAGGGCTAGTGAGAAAAAACTCCTTCAAATCCAGTGAGTCATTTCTGTCAACGTGAGCAGGTAGAATCTGGCACTTCTGGAAGCAGTAAATCAGGTTGACTAAGTTGATAATATTATGGGGGAAAGAACTTGGCTTTCGGGAACACATCCAGGCGATGAAAGGTGCACCTCTAGTCTATGACCTAAGGTATTGCCTGTCACCACTTCTGTTTGCAGACTGCTGAGGTGTAAGTAGGTACAACCTTCAACCTTGCTCTTCAGCAATATAAGGCTGGTCCTGGTTGTGGTCATTTTAAAATGTTTAAATGGTTTTGAAACTGGTTTTGTTTAATAGGCCCTTGAAACTAAACCCAAAACTCAGGTGAACATATGGCCATGCCTGTTTCTGCTCTCAGGTGGTAATGTGTGATAGGAGGTTTTACAACATTTTGGAAAAGTACTTAAAAGCTTTGGCTTATTAAACAACGGTAATTCCCCCTCGCTAATACTTTCTGTGGGACTTTGAACTTTCTCTCCACCTCTCCCTTCCTCTCACCACATCCCTGTAGAAAGCAGCCCCCCCACCTATTGTGCTGTGCACCATCAGCCCTGTTTCTCTGGACACAGCATGCTCTGACTGATCTGTATGTGAATGTATCTATAGGATGGCAAAAACCGTACTGCAGTGAGCTGCTTCCCTGGTGCCGGCTTCCCCTCGGACTTTACCGAGCCCCGTATCCCTGTTTGACTCGTGTGGCTTTTTTGTAAGCAAAGATCCTCGCCACTCCCAGCTTTCTTCCTTTGCCCTCCCTGCCTTCCTTTCAGTGACCAAAGGGATGGCTGGTTTTGTTAAAACTCCAGGCCAAAAGAGAGCGTACAGAAATGCCTTCTGTTGGTTTCTAAGGGAGTATCGTGCACCTGTAACGTGAACTTAGCGTGTGCAGATACCCACAAAGGTGACGAGATGATTTAATTATATTTGGAGCACTAGCTCGCTCTGGTGCTTTGAAGCAGGTTCCCAAAGAGAGATATTTAATCAAATTTATGTTTATTTCAGGCTTACCCTCTCTAGATCCATCCAACAGCTCTACAACTTCTTCTTCAGGTCCTTTGACAGGCTTTTCAGCAAACATACAAGGAGCACGGGTTTACCTTCAAGGGCCAGCGCCTGTTGGGACTCCCAGCTTTAACAGACAGCATTTTTCACCACATCCTTGGACAAGCGCAACAAATTCATGTAGGAACTTCATGGGTCTGTCTTAGTTAACTATAAATTCATAGCTATTGTCTTTAGTAGATTTGTAACTGGAGGGGAAATTACCCAGTGATGCACAAAATGCTTTCCAATTGCTTTTAGCAGCTGTGAGGATGGCGTGCAAATATCAAGCTGTACTATTTTGTGGTGGTTTGTTGGTTGGTTGGTTGGATTTTTTCCCATGTAAAATGCCACTAGTTCTGGTAGCATCACTACAGGCATGTTTAGAGGGGGGGAAAAAAGTCATCGTAGGCTCTGAGAGGAGAGGGCATAATACTGTGGGGAAGTGGAGGTGATTATTCCAAGCTAAAGATTCCCCTCTGAGTGCAATATCAGGTGAAAATGTCATGTTTGCCGTGGTTTGAAGTTACACTTGCCTTTTATTTTTTTTTTTTTTTTTTTTTTGTAATTGGGATTCTGGAATTATTTCAACTTACTTAAAATATTCCAAATTCTTTAAGCATCATCCAAGTTAACAGTAGGTTTTCCTCCTAATGGGAAGAACATGGAAGTAGCTATACAGAAAATATGGATCTTTGATTCAGAACCTTAAATGAAGAGGCTTTTCATGTCACTGCATGCAATTTCATTGCCACTCTGAGCTTAAAAACCAAAACATTTAAATGAGTCCTCAAAGGAAGTTGGATTTCCCAAGAAGAGTCAGTAACACTTCTGACACTGGTGGGACTTAGGCTCTTACATTACATGTGGCTTTGGGAAGCCGTCTAATTTCTCTTCTCTTGGAAGTGGTGGATACCAACACCAGGATGTTTAGATATTTATGGTATTTTGGCTGATGTTTTCACCTCTTCCTGAAACTCTTCCATGTTTCTTATTCTTTCTTGCAATTAATTTTCATGTACTGCTATGTCATGA
This sequence comes from Megaceryle torquata, assembly GCA_024611175.1. Taxonomy (NCBI): domain Eukaryota; kingdom Metazoa; phylum Chordata; class Aves; order Coraciiformes; family Cerylidae; genus Megaceryle; species Megaceryle torquata. The sequence continues at coordinate 47,497 of JANIJG010001431.1, read as the reverse complement.
GAATATCACATGATTCTGATGGCTGAAAGCATTTGTGTTATGTTGATTTTTAGAGTTAAAGTAAACTCTAAATGGAATTTTGGTGAAAGACTTGAAGAATGCTTGCCAAAAGAGCATTTAAAACCTTTTTATTTACCGTTTGCTTTGAGATAATACTGGGAGGATAGAGCAGGTAGCATTTATGCTCACTAGCTTGTGTACTTTGTGTGTAATTAAGCAAGGGAAATGTTCTTTTCAGCAGGTGAATCTCCTATTCCATCAGTTTCCTCAGGATCATCTTCGCCCCTTTCAGCTGCTTCTGCACCTTCTAACTTGGGCCAGCCAAAAACGGGTAATGCCAATCAAGATCGCAAGGTACCCCCTCCCATCGGGACAGAAAGGCTTGCTAGAATTCGACAGGGTGGATCCGTCACTCCTACGCCCTTAGGAACCAACTTCACAGCCCCTGTCGGTCATAGCGGTATTTGGTCCTTTGGAGTTAACAGTGTATCTGGTAAGTCTGTCCAGCCTAGGGGTAGCCTAAAGAAACTTCTAGGGCCTTTTGGAAGTACTATATCTGAAAAGAAAGTTGAGGAGGAGGAATAAAGTCCCACAGTCTGCAATCAACTTTTCTGTAGTACCTCCTGAAGAGAACACTTGTGTCAGTGGTGGGAGAGTGGGTATCGGTGACAGAGCTGTGGTTTTTCCTCTCCTAATGTAGGTGGTGCTCACCCAACCTAGGTTACCTGTTGGTGTACGCTTGTAAAGCCTGAGAACAGTTCAGAAATTTCATATTAATTCTAGTGAATGATACAGAATTTAAAAAGTAAACAACTTCTGTCAGTGAGTGGGGTCCATTTCTATGTCTGACCCTTTGATCTAAAAGGACAACTGCCTCTGTCCAAATTTCTAGCTTGCTTTCCATTAACATTTTAAAATGCTAGTTGTGGTGCAGCTAATGCATCCGGAAACACATAATTGTGGCTGCTGATTTTCACACTGATATGCTCGTGACTCTTGAATAGTAACTTCTGTTCCAGGCAGCCCCAGTTTCAAAAGAATGACTTTGAAACAGCTGAAGTTTTACATTTGGTTTCCTGATAGTTTGAGGTTCTTGTGAAAAGGAGGAGCTGCAGCACTTGAAGTGTAAAATGTTTCCATTAGTAACTTTAAAGACAAATGTTTAATAGGCCTGTATTTGTTGTATTTTTCAGTGAAGCCCTCCATACTTTGGTTAACTTAATGTCTCAGCATTGCTGTGTTTTCAAGAAAAGCTTGTATCTGCTCACAGACAATGCTTGGAGGCTTACTGGATCTTCTGCTGTGGACACATGAAGCTTGCAGTTACTAGTAGTCCCCATTATCTCCACACTTGTCTGGATGATCAAGATAAATCTACATGCAGATGGCATGTGCCTGGCCAAACTTCCCTGGCCTTCTCACCAGCCTCTCTTCTTTCTGTGTTTTGGCCCCTGTCAGAAGTGTAACTTCTTTTTGTGTTCCTGTGGCCCCAAGAGGATGTGGGAATTGGAGGGAAAGAAAGTGTGTGTGTGTGTGTGTGTGTGGCCAGCTTTATATAGTGTTGTCTGCTGCAGCTTCCCAGTGAGAGGCCTTGATGCCACAGATAAGACCTGTGTGTTTGCATTGTCTGCAATGGATTATCAGCCTAAGAACTGCAGTAGGCTGTCCTGTCTGTAGCTCTGCCTGTGCTCAGAGCAGAGCCCCTCTGAGGCTGTGTGGTTTTGGGGAGCCTTTGGGTGGATGTAGGCGTGGGCACCTGATGAATTCTACTCTAGGGTATCTTCAGTTAATTGTAACCAGACATTTTTGGTCTCCTCCTTTCCAGAAGGCTTGTCAGGTTGGTCTCAGCCTGTCATGGGAAATCATCCAATGCATCAGCAGCTGTCAGACCAGGGCACGTTTTCTCAGCATCAGCCAATGGAGAGAGATGATTCTGGAATAGTGGCTCCCTCAAATATTTTCCACCAACCTATGCCAAATAGTTTTGTGGACTTTTCTAAAGTAAGTCACAGGAGGGGTTGGATTTAGTCTATAAAATAACTGAGGACTTTGTTGTATCTCCAGGTCTGCCTGTTTACACTGTATGGCTGTGCCTCTTCCACCACTGTTTGATGCACCTAGTCCTGAACTTCCTTTCATCCCAGTACTGACTAGAAAAGGTTCCCAAGCCTGCTCACACATTTAAGCAAAACCAGAATTTGTAGACTGCAGATGTTCTCTTGTGTGGCTGAATGCCTCCATTGCTCTCCGGTGTTTCTTTCTTCAGTTGCTCTGAAACATTTCATAAGGCTTGCTCAGCTCTTGAGGCTGATTAAATGTTTGCTAAATACTTTGTGTCGAAATCCCACCCATGAATACTACATGCCTTTCTTAAGGACTGCTTGTGAGTTTGTGCCCTGTATGTTAACACAGGAAAGTAGCTCAAGGCAGACGGGTGTAGCCAGCCATGGTCAACTCAGGCACCACTGGAGAAATGTCCAGGATGATGTGTTCGACAGCAGACCTGCTCACAGCTCGTGTCAGAAGTAGCTGTAGCAAGCGCTCTTGGGATCCTTCTGAACTGCAGAGAAGCAATCATTGAAATGCAAGAAAGAAATCCTGTACTTGCAGAAAGCTGCTGTGCAACTCGCTCTTTCTGAACTGGAAGAATGTTTTAGATGGCCATTAGTAATTTATAGAAAAATCTTCAGCTCAGTCATGTAGACTGAAGCTGTTGATAGGCTTTGCTGAAGCACAGCCCTGCATGCTCTGAGCTTATCACATTGCTGCGGAGGTGAGAGGAGGGAGCACTGAGATCACTTTGTACAGCTGCTGTGTCTGGCTTTACAGGGTCATCTGAAAGTGCTGGGTCAGAGGCTGCTGTGTTACAGCAAGGTGGAATTTCAGAAAAAATGGCTAAACTGACTTGAATCTTAAGCTCTCAAGAGTCACCGTATTCTGTACTCTGCCTAGATATGCAGCGATGCCCCATTTCCTCATAGTGCTGAGGTTTTTGCCTGTAGGTGAATGTTACATATGGATGTGAACCTGTGGCACTACAGTCATCCTTCACAACCACTGCCACCTTCACCAGTGCTGTTTTCTCTTGTTCCCTCAGGGCCTACCGATTTCCATGTACGGCGGCACTCTAATACCCTCGCACCCGCAGCTAGCAGACGGGCCAGGAGGCCCCCTCTTCAATGGGCTGCATACTCCAGATCCCGCCTGGAATCCCATGATCAAAGTTGTCCAGAACTCAACAGAATGTACTGATGCTCAGCAGGTAGCGTGGCTGCATTTTTCCACCTTTGCTTACCTGGGGCTTTTTACAGTGTTGGGCTTTGGTTTGGTTTCCTTTATTTTTGCATGTGACTTTTTTTTCCCTTCTTTGATACTGGAACCGAGATCGTTTGCATGACTTCTCCACTGCAGCGTGCGTGTGTGTGTGTGTATTTATAAAAAAAGCACTATCTGTACCAAGCCTTTCAGGTAAAATAAGCAGCATTTCAAGACTGCTCAGCCAAGTAATCCATTTGGTTGTGAGGGGGATCATAGCAATACCCAGCACCCTGCAGGTTGTCAGTCAAACCTTGGCAAGAGCTGAAGAGGGCTCCCAGCCTTTGGACAGTCTGGCTGTATTTTAGAAAATCTCTGGTGGTTAAACAGTCTGTTAAAGGAACCTTTATTTGTTTTCGTAATAGACTTGTCTTTTTATTTCTTGCTGTAGATTTGGCCTGGCACCTGGGCACCTCACATTGGAAACATGCATCTCAAGTACGTCAACTGATTTAAGGGGGTCTATCCTTTTTTAGCCTTGTTTGGGAATCTTTATGATCTTGAAGAACCTGGGGATTTTTTTAATGTGCCTAACTGAGACATTTTGTGTGGGCTGTAACAATGGAAAGTTGATTGCCCATTGTATAAGAACAAATTGATTTACCTATACAGATTGATTCTGCTCTCCAGTTAGTTTAGCCATTTTGAACTTAAAATTCAGATGAAACTAGTGCTTTTGGCTAAACACTACTGAATGCTCCTTGTACGCAGCAAAGAACTAGTGGATTACATGATTTCAACCTTTTAGGGTGATAAATACGTGTCTAATTGTTTACATACTTAAAAGGAAAAGCTGAGTAAATTTCATGTCGTATAGTGGCTCTACTTTATGTAGCCTGTATTAATGTGAAATATCTACCTGACTATTCAATAAAAGGCAAACGGTATTTATAGGTTGTGTGTGAGAATTTTGGAAGAGGCCGTATGTTGCTGTCAGCATTGCATCTTTTCAAGGTCATTTAATTAGGCTGTGGATGCAGTCAGGGTTTGGGGGAGGGTTTGGGGGGAGGATCTGCAGTCATCTGCCATATGAGAACATCTCAGTCCTCCCCCCTGCCAGTTGTTAGCCTCTTATTTTTTTTGTTTGAACACGGGTTGTGCATTATTTTTTTGTTTTCCTTCTGAATTACTTCTGCTGCTTCTAGCACTCTTTTTCCAGGTGGGTTGCCTAGGAGATCAGGTTTTGCTCAGGGGCTGGAAATAAGGGCTGAGTTGTCAGTGTGGTACCTGATGCCAGCTTAATTTGCAGAAGGTAAATAGGCAGCTCACACATAATTGCAGGATTTCTTTACCTGACTTGCTGTGACCAGCTGCATAGAAACAGATCTTAGGAAAGAAGAGACCACTTCCCACTAGAGAAAGCCAAAATGTATTTAATTCTAAGCTTCTTGTAACCCTTTAAGTCTGGCAAGAGCTGCTCAAGTCCTTTCCATGAGGAAGAAGGGGATTTCCGCATACTGTTTAAGATGAGCGTTCATTCTCTACCCAGGTGCAGAAGTTCTCCACTTTCTGCACTCGGACTATGCTTATTTCTGCTTTTGCTCAGTGGTGATGCATTAACTACACTGAATATTTGGTCCGTTCCTCCAGCAGGTAACTACAGTGTACGTAGTGTCCAGTCTAACAGACCACTTCTGGTGGTCTCCCAAACCAGATGGGGACTTCTCCCACCTTCTCCCAACAGATCCTTACGTACAGCAGCAGAGTTTCCCCAGGAAAAGCATGAGGAGGAGTACTGAAAACCCCAAATGCTCAAGCAATATTAGAGTATCACAGGCAAACAAAACGCAGAAATATTCTGATATATTTCCTCGTATTTGAGGAGGAAGAAATGCAGAAAACATTGTACTGCTGCTGCCCTCCCCCCCCCAGATAGTGCAAATGCAAAGGAGAAGCACTTGTGTTAACACTAATTGTGTTGAAAACATATGGTGGTGTAGTGCAACAGGTGTTTGTTCTCTGGGTGAGTTGCAGGGGAGGGGTGGGGTTGGGGAGGGGCTTAAGGCCCCTCTCCTGCCCCAGCACCACCCATGTGGGCTCCATGGCCACAACAGGCATGGCCACCTCCTGCCCCATTCCAGGGAGCCACCATCTCCCCATCCCAGAGGGCTACAGCTCCGCACCGGGTGGTACCATCTCCACCATGCCACAGGGTAAGACCCAGCATGGGGATGGGGATGGGGTTGTCCCTTGAATGGAAAGGTGGCCTCAACTGGCCCATCCATGCCTAATTTAGGCAGCCCATTCCTGAGTGGGTGCCTTCCTGGGCTCTCCACCTTGCAGCTTGGTTCTTGGGGGCATGGTCACCTGCTCTGGGCACCAGATCCAGACAGGCCGGTGGAACAGTGGCTTCCCTGGCAGCACAGAGTTGAAATGGAAAGGAGAACCCCCAAGTTTTGTAGGAGGATACTGCTGGAAGTTAGGGCCATTATCACCCCGTGGTACTGAGAAGAGCAGGAAAGAGCCTGGTGCTCACACAGCTGGGGAGAGAGCTGCGGGTACTGTCAGGGGCTCGTGGTGGAGACAGTGCTGGTCCCTTGGGTGTAAGTCAAGCCTGGGCACAGCTGGCTGGAGCTGGGGAAGGCACAGGGGACTAGCACAAGAAGTCTGCTCCCACCTGAGTTCACCAGCTCTGAGGGAAGGTGCTGGGTGGCACAGCTCACTCCAGGGTTACCCTAGACCTGCCCTCTTGCCCCCATTCCGGTGTCCTTGGTTCAGCTGTCACGCAGGTCCTTTACTGTCTGTCCTCAGGGTGGTGGGTGCCCCATCCCTGAGCTGGGCATGCTGTGGTTGAGCCACAGGTGCCCACCCTGTGGGTGCTGGCTCCATTGCATGCCTCTGATAAGCTTATCTGGGGTGGGCATGGGCTGTGTAACAGGTTTGTGGTGCTGGCAAGGGCCTGGGGCCCTGCACAGGAGCCCTGAGCTTGCTGCAGAGCCTGGCAGGGAATCAGTGCTCAGCTGTGGGGACTGCTGGGCTGGGGAAAGCAGGCCTGGGCCTGGTGCAGGGCAGCAGACATGGCTGGCGCAACATTGGCAGGTACTTGGGGAGGCAGCGCGTGCCCCTCATGGGCATTGCCCTGGGGCTGTACAGCCCAGCAGGCTGGCACATTGGAGTAGGCGTCCCATGGAATCCAGTGTCTTGTCCTTGTGCAGGGCACAGCAAGGTGGCTTGCTGGTTGAGCTGATGGGAATGGGTCCCCAGGTACAGCTCCCTGTGGTGCTACTGGGGTGGAACCAGCCATTGCTGTTTGATAGCTGCAGGGAGCCATCCCTGAGCCAGCCACCTCTGGGCAGGGAGCACAGGGGACCTGCTGACTGTTGGGCTTGGGCTGTGTGCTGAGTGGCCAGGGATGGCCCTGCCTTCCAGGCAGCACAGAGGTAGCTGCAGTGTCAGCTGCCCCACGGGGCACCTGCTTCGAGACTGGACCCTGGGTGCTGTGCCCTGGCAGAGCTCCCTGAGCCTCAAGAGGAGGAACCACTTGGGGAAGAGCTGCTGGGCAGGATGGGTGTCACAGTCTGCCATGTGGCAGACTCCAAAGCCAGGCATGGCCAAGCACTGGGTGCTACCCCCTGCTCTGGGCTCAGGCTGTGGTGCTTGGAGATGGGGGCAGCCAGGGGCCAGTAGCGCCTGACAGTCCCCTGCTTTTGGCAGGTACCCGCATCATCTACGACCGCAAGTTCCTGCTGGAGTGCAAGAATTCACCCGTGGCCAGGACCCCTCCTTGCTGCCTGCCCCAGATCCCAGGTGTCACATCCCTGGCCCAGTCCAGCCTCGTCAAGCTGGAGGAGCTCAAGGAGCAGAATGAGAGTGAAGAAGCCATGACAGGTGAGCAGCCCAGCCATGCAGCCCCTGCCTGTGCACTGTCTGGGACTCCTGCCTAGCTACAAGAGCAAGGGGGGACCCCAGGTTGGCTCCAGTCCCCTTTCCCTGCACATTTCTCCCAGGGCAGCCCCACCCTAACCCTGGCCCTGTATTCTTCTACACCCTTGCAGATCAAGACCAGTTTGAGATGGATATCTGAGTTTCCAGCTCCCTGTCTCCAGGCCATGGCTGGGCCTGTTCCTGGGCCTCGTGGAGGTGCTGGCACTGTGACCAGCTGGCTGCAGCCCTCTCTGATGCTGGGGATGGATGTGTGACACCTCAGGCTCTAGCACAACTGGCTGGTGCAATTGCCTAGGAGCTCATGCTTGATCAATAAACACCATGAAACCCCTGTGCCGACCTGGTGTGTCTCTATGTTGGGGCTCAGATGGGTTCTTGGAGCCCCAGGGAGGGGAGCCAAGAGGAGCCAAGCAGCACCAGGAGCCCTTTGAGGGTGCAGACAATCTCTTCCTCCTGCACTGAGATGTTGCAGGCTGGGGATGTTGAGCACCAGGCCTCAGGGTGGGAGCAGCACTGCACGCCCTCCTTGCTTCCAGGGTGTTTATAACACCCTGGGGCTTACCTGACCTGGTGGACAGCACTAGCTCCATGATGTTTCTCCCTATCCCCGAGGCCACCCAGATCCCTTGGGTCCTGATCTTGACTCTGAGCTGTGCCAGGACAGGCAGGAGCGCAGATGAGAGCACATGCTGTAGCTGCAGCACGAACACTGGCCATGCTTGGGATGGGTGGCAGGTTGGCCTCCCCAGACAGCCCACAACTCCTCAGGGGCTGTCTCCTGCAGAAGCGCTGGGCTACGTGCCTGTTGCTGTGTGTTCCCTCCACTGCCAAAGGCAAGGCCAGGAGGGACCAGACTTTGCCAAGTTGTGCAGCAGGGATTTGCATCACTGCCCACTTGACCTATACTGCCAGGGGCATTCCTTCCCTTTGTGTCTTGTGGACTGGGACCATCCGGCTAGGGCGAGGCCTGCCCTAGCCTTGCCCAGCAGTCCTGTCCCCTGCTTCTCCTGGGAGAAAACCAGGACCCAGTGCCAGAATGCCAGGGCGCAGGCTGCAGCCAGGGCCAGGTTAGTGCCATTTATTAAACATCACATAGTGAATCACCACTAAAATGTTGTAATGATTAAACTCCCCTTTCCTGGGTGAGGAGCGAGAGGCAGAGGTGCCCAAAGCCCACGGGGCAGCAGGAGCCCTTCTGCCAGTGGCCTTGGGCATGGGCTGCTCTGCTTACAGTCTGCAGACCCATCCCAGGCATCAAAAACCCTCCTGGCCAGGTTCAGCCTCGGTGCTGCTGTCTGTCGCCACAGCCAGTTCTGCAGGAGGCAGGCTCCTCGTCTCGGCAATCAGGCGCTTGACACCCACCAGCCACTGGCTCACCTCGTTCACATGGTCCACCATAAGCGAGCGGTGGATCTCATCAGCTGCGTCCCAGTGCTGTTGTTGGAGTTCTGCCAGGAAATGTGAATGCGTCAGTGGCATGGGGTCAGCCTTCCTTCGAGATGCCCCTGGCCTGAAGGCCTGGTTGCCACCCGCCCTGCCCCTCACCTTGCACCAGGAGGCTCATCCTTTTCTTGACTGGGGCTGACAGCTTCCCCTGCACCCACGCATCCTCTAGCACTGTCAGACGCCGCCCAATGTCGTCGCAGACTTGTTTCTGGAAGCAGAGATGCACTGGAAGGTGAGATCTGTCCCCTAGGGCATCTGTGGCGCTCTGTGCCACCCGGGCCTCCCAGGACCAGGCAGCTCACACATGGCTGGCCCCTCCTGGGTCCCTTGCAGTGTGTGGGGCTGAGCTGGAGGAAGGGGCCGAGGCCTCACCTGCACCGTGGGCCGGCAGGAGTCCAGGGCCTCCCTCAGCGGGGCGAGGACGGCGTCGGCGGGCACGCTGCACTCCTCTGGGCCTGCTGCAGCACTCGGCCGCCCGCTCTCTGCCCGCGGGGTGGGACTGATGGGCCCGAGGGGGGGCGGCCCCAGTGCTCGGGGGGGTGGTGCTGATGCTGCCGAGGCAGTGGGGGCACTGACCGCGTCCGGAGAAGCACCTGCAGCGAAGAGGCATCAGGGCCAAGCCCCATCAGCCTGGCCCCAGCTGCCCGGGGACGGTGGCAGGCACCGAGAACTGCACTTGTCAACCCCAGCAACCGCCTTCCGGCAGGAGGGGGAGTCTCAGGCCCCTACTGCCCCCCTGCCTGCATGGGGCTAGCTCTGGTCTGCCGAGAGTGCCCACCCTCTGCACCCCTAGGGCCGGCAGCAAGGGCAGGTGCCACCGGCCCTGCACTCCTAGGGCCACCGTCATGGAGCCAGACCCAACGCCCAAGGGGGAGGAGATGCAGTTCCCATCGGATCCAAGAGGAAAGGGAGAGGAAAGAGAGGGAGCGGCCGCTGCGGTGCCAGCAGCCCCGGGCTGCCCTGGAGCACCTCCCGGCTGGGCAGGTGTGAAGCAGGGCGAGCCCAGAGCTTTGGAAGTGCTGACCTGGAGGGGTCCCCGTGGGCGGAGGGTGAGCCCGTCGGGTGAGCGGAGTTCGCTTGGGACCCCCAGCCTGCGCCTGCAGCCCGTAGGAGAACTGGGGAGGGTCGTTCCAGCCACGCTCCTGGTTCCCTGCAGCAGCAAAGAGCACAATGAGACCCTGTAGGGGTTTGGTTTGAGGGGATCCCCGGACACGGGATCCCGGGTCCCTGCGCCAGGACGGGGCTGCCCCTCCCCAAACGAGCCCCCCCTTGTTCCCTCCCTCCAGGGCACAGACGCCCACGAGGGTCCCCCCCACTGGGACACGGCACCTCCCCAGGCACGGGGCCCTCGCACCCCCACACCGGACAGAGACCTGCAGGGTTCGCCCCCCAGGCTCGGCTTCCCTGGCACTCCCCGCACCGGGGCCCAGCACCTTCCGGCCGCTCCCCTCCCCAGACACGGGACACCCCCGCCCCGGACACATCCTCCCGACGCTCCCCACACCCGAACAGGCCCCCCCTGCCCCGCCGCACCGGAAGTGCAGCGCCCCGCGCCCCCTCACCCGGCTTCACGTAGAGCTCCGCCATCCCGCCACGTCACGCCCGGCCCCGCCCCTTCCGGCGGAGCGGGGCGAGGCGGGGCGGGAGGCGGCCTCGCGTCCCCTGTCCCCGCCCCGCCGGGGAGACTGGGGCCGGGACCGGGGGCAGGGGTCGGGACCTCCGGCGCTGGCCCCTGGCCCCGGCCCCGGCCCCGGCCCCCTATGGGGTGTGGAGGAGGGCGCGCCGGATGCGGAAGGCCTCCAGGAAGGAGAAGAGGCCCCGCTTGAAGGCACCGGCCCCCGCCGCCCCCCCGCTGCCCCCGCTCGCCTTGGCAGCGTCCCCCGAGGCCGCCGGCCCGACCCGGCCCCGGCCCGTCGCACCTTTCGCCTTAGCCCCCGGTGCAGCAGCCACTAGGCACTTCTGGTACTGCACCTGCGGGGACACGAGGGACAGACGGTGGCCGTGGAGTGGCATCACCGCGGGGGGCACACGCAGTGTGGCGGGGGTCGGACACAATACAGCGTTGCCGTGTGCTCGGACGCAACACGGTGTGGCTGTGGGGTTGGACACACCCTGGTGTGGCCATGAAGTGGGACTTGACTCGGTGCAGCCGTAGGGTGAGGGACAGCGTGGTATACCATGGGGTGGGACACGAGCCAGCGTGGGGGGTGTCATGCGCAATGTGGTGTGACCGTGGGGTGGGATGTGACACGGCATCACCACAGGGTCGGACACAACACGATGCGGCTGTGGGGTGCGCGCAATAAGGCATCACTGCAGGGCTGGACACCACCCACCATGGCCTGGCAGTGAGTCAGCCACTGCACCATGGGATCAACTCCCTCCTGTCCCTTGCATGCCACCCAGGCCCTCAGCTTTGACTTCCCTGTCCCCAGCCCTTGCCTTCTCCTCCAGGTATCCCCAGAGAGGTGAGAAGCTGGGGGGATTGAGGGACACCCTACTGCCTCTCACCATGCAGGCTGCCTGCACCGCCTCCGAGATGGTGCCGGCGTCGGGCTCGCACCAGAAGGCTGTGCACTGGAATCGTCGCCCCGTGTCCACGATGAGCGCGAAGGTGTGGGCATCCCGGCCCACTCCCAGGAAGGTGACATAACGCACTTGGCACTCCCAGATGTGTGCAGCATCCTCATCCTCCTGCGGGGACCCCATGGGCCCATCCACCCCTGGCCCACACCCCAGGCAGCCCTGCCACCCCCACCAGGTCCCCTCTGCCAGGAGGCCAGGCCCCCCATGGGAGTTGCCTGTCCCAGCCTTGTGGCAGCAGGGTGATCACTTCGGCTGGAGCCCCCCATCCCCCTCCCCACCTGTGCAGGGTGCACCCTCATGGCCGTGTCGGACACACGGATGAGGGAGGGCATCCACCGCTCCCGCCCAGGGCCCCTCATCAGCTTCTCGATTGCCTCGTTCAGCACATCCATCCCTGGGGAGCGAGAGATCCCAGCCCATCAGCCCCTGAACCAGCTGCAGGCACAGTGCAGGCAAGATGCTGCCAGATGGCCCCACAGACAGGGAACACTGGGCACCAGAGCACATCTGCTCATCTGCCCCACGGTGAGGGGTTCTCAGGGTGCCCTAGCTGTGGTGAGGCTACCGGTGCTTACCCATAGCCCTGGGCACAGGCAGGCTGCCGATGTACAGCGCCTCATAGGTCTGCATCGACTGCCTCACTGCTTCCAGGATATCCACTGCCAGGACAGGAGAAGTGTGGAGGGATCCCCTGGCAGACCCCCCCCACCTCTGCCCTGTGTGTATGTCCCCATGCCCCGAGACCCCCATGACACAGCTGGGCAGGTCAAAGGGCTCTGTCTGATGGGCATCCCACTGCCCAGGCATTGGGCAGAGGGAGCAGCTGGCAGCACTGAGGGAACAGTACCTTGCAGCGGCAGGTCCTCGGTGGGGACGGGCTCCAGCGTGGTAGTGCGTGTCAGCCCACTGCTCGCTACAGCTCGCTCAGCCACGATCTGCAAGAGGCAGGGGTCCCGGTGCCTCCCCTCAACCCTGAAACCCCTAGGCCATGCCCATACCTGCCAGGGCACGTGCATCCCACCTTGGAGCACATCTCATGCAGGGCCTTGGCAATGCCCTTGGCAGGCACGTTGCAGTGGAAGACATGGCACTTGAGGACGCAGGTGTCCTTGTCACTGGCCACGAAAGCGAAGTCTCTGCAAAGCCACAAGCGAGCTGTTGAGACCCCAGCAGAGGCAGCCCCCCCTCCCTGCACTGTACCCCCATCCCATGCCCCCTTACCTATCCCTGCAGCCGCAGCAGCAGTCAGGGAGAGAGAAGAAGGACGGGTTACTGCTGAGGTGCCTTCCCCTCTCAGTAGGCAGAGCTGACCCCAGCCCCTGGCTCTGGCCCGGCCCCTTGGCACCTGCCATTGTTGCAGCCAACGCCCCAGACACGGATGTTGAGGATGGGCTGATGGTGGATGAGGCTGCGGTCAAGGGCATCCACCAAGCTCATGGTGTCCTTCTTCAGGATCATCACGAGGTCCTGGCCCTGCAGGGGGTCAGTGGCACCCTCAGCCTTGCAGACAGCCTGGGCACCCCCAGCACCCAGCCCATGTGTAAGGACATCCTGGTCTCATCAGTCCTAAGACAACCCTCTCCCCACACACAGGCCTCCTAAGGTACCATTCCGACGTGGGGACAGCCCACACAGGCACCCCTCGTACTGTCCCCAAGGGTCAGCCCTGTCAGACCCACCTGACCCACACTTGGGACCGCTGCAGGGATGACCTATGTGGAGAGAGTTGACTCTGCCACTGGCACCGGTCTCTGTCATCCCCCCACCAGGCACAGTCCCCATTGGTGGGGACAGCCACCCCCAGCAGCAGTGGACACTCCATCAAGTCCTCTAGTGGGATTCTGCCTGGCAACACCATCCCAGGCTCTCACCTCACCCCGGTTCTCCGCAGAGCCCTGGCCCTTGCTGTTGGAGAGCTGCTGGATGCAGTTGTTGACAGCGATGCTGCTCTTGCCAGGTGCCAGGTCCTCCTCGGGAATCTCCACCCAGCCCAGTGAGCGCACAGCAAAGCACTGAGGAGAGACACATGGGGCTTTAGTGCCCAGCCAGCGCAGCCACCCCTGTCTTGTGCCCCTCATCTTGCCAAAGTGTTCACCCCTGCTCTTGCTCCCATCCCTGTTCCTGCTAGCTGCTGCCTGTCCCCTCCTCTGCCAACCCCAGCCCATGATGCTGGGGTGAAGCCCTTGGGTGAAGTACCTTGGAACCAGGCTCTACGCTGTGCTGGAAGTCATCTCCGTGCCAGGGCAGTGAGGTCCTGTGGAGGGACAGGGTGTTGAGGGGGTAGCTCCCACTCAGCAGCATGACCTGGGGCACCCAGGAAAGTGCCAGGATGTTCTGGCACCAGCAGACCCCCATGTCACCAGCCGGGAAGCATGCCATGGAGATGACCAGCATGGTTCTGCTGGATTCAATGTGTAGGGCTGCTCTGGTAGGGGGCACTGAGTCCCAGCAGCCAGTGGTGGTCATGGGTCAATGGTGGTCCAGAAGCCAGCAGAGTGCATGGGCAGCCCTACCTCCTGGACAGGGAAGCCATAGGGCTGGGAATGGGCCTGTCCTTTGCCAAGTGCTTCGCCCCAGGGGCCTGGCAGTCCTGGGAGAGAAGAGGAAAGGAACACGGGCAGCAAGAGAGGTTGTCAGGTGGCACCAGGTAAGAGCCCTCCCTTCCAGGACAGCAGCACCTCAGCTTGTGGGTGTCCCATGTAGCCAGGATGACACCAACATGGGGCCTGCTGAAGCTTTTAAAGGGGCTTAACCCTGGTCAGGAATGGGCTGAGCAGGACTTTGAAGTGACAGGCTTGCTCCATGGGGAGGCTGGACCAGCGGAACCCAGAGGGCCCTTCAGCAGGTTCTGCCAGGGACTGGGATCCAACAGAAGCTCCCACCCCCACCCTGCCCACATGCCCTACCATTCCCTGGAGCGTCTCCTCTCCATCAGCATCTGGGCGCCCTCCCGGGCTGGCGCTGCGTGCAGGGTGCTGCCACTGTGTAGTGCCGGTTGGCACATGCCAGTAGTAGGTGCCCAGAGAGTCACGGATTTTCCTCCAGCCTTGGGGGAGGTCGGGGTCTGTCTCCAGGCTCTGGTCGCTCCAGAGGTTGTCTGTGCAGAGGCAGAGTGTGAGGCAAAGGTGATGGGGGAGGAGGTCAGTTCCCAGCTACAGGGCGCCTTGAGAAGCAAGCAGCTCCATGCAGCAGTGAAAGGGTCCTGCAGTGGCCTCTGAGTGCCCAGCTCGGCACATGGCCCAGGAGTGAAGCATGGCGAGGAAAGCCTTGGAGTGACAGCAGAGCGGCTGCAGTAGTGCCGGACCCCAGGCAAGTAATCAGTGCAGGCAGTTGCCTTATTGGTGCCCGGAGGGACGGGGTGATCCCGGCAGGGACACAGACAGTAACGGGCAGCCTGAGCCCTGCAGGGGTGTCCGGGCAGGGCCTGGGGCTGCCAGCCCAGAGCTCCCCCTGCCAGCATGTGGTGTCCAGCCCTCTGCCAACACCCCAGGATGCCCGAGTCCGGCTTCTTCCCAGCTTGGCCGGGAAAAGAGGTTATGGAGCAGACCCCTGAGGGCTGGGAGGAGGAAACCACCGTTGGTGCGTTGCAGTTAAGGAGAGCAGATCAACACCCTCCTTCCTGCGCCCCCGAGCCCTGGAGAGGTGACGAACACGAGCCCGCGGTGCGGCGCAGCAGCGAGCGCTGCTCCTGGGGACGCAGCCCGGACCGGGCCCCCGGGGCTCGGCGCTCGCCCCGCGGGCCTGCGCGGCCGGCGGGCCGGGCGCTGTGCGCGATCCGCCGCTCCAGCCCCCGGCACCCTCGGCCCGGGGAAGAGGGGCGCAGTGGGGACGCTGTGTGTCTGTGTCTGTGTCTGCGTGTCCGTGTGTCTGTGCGTCTGTGTCTGTCTGTCCCGCGACCTTGGGCGGGGAGGCGGCGCGGGCCGGGCCAGGCCCCGCTGCGTCGGCCGCCGCAAGCACCGCTCAGCACCGCGGACAGCGCCAGGCCGCGACTGCTTCGGCCTCCGGGCACCGGCCCCGGAGGGCGGCTCAGGCCCGGCCCCGGCTCCGCACTCGGAACCCCAGCCCCGGCCCCGACCTACACCGGTCCCGCCCGCCGCCCCGCCCGCGGCTCCGGCCCCGACTCGCCGCGTCCCCGACCCCCCGAGTCCAGCCCCGCCCGCCGGCGTGTCTGACCGTCGCAGTTGACGAGGACGATGGCCAGCATGTAGTCCTTGCCCAGCATGGCCCCGGCGCCCGTCCCAGCGCGGCCCCCCCGGCCCGGCGCCTCCCCAGGCCCGGCGGTAGCGGCGGCTGCGGCGGGAGGGGTGGGGCGGGGGCGGGACGGGGCGGGCGGCCGAGCCGCCAGGCGGAGCCGGGAGGGGTGTCCGGGCGCGGGAAGGACCGAGGCTGCGGGCTGGGTGCGAACCGAGGCCTTAGGGCGCGGGGGAGGACGTGGCGGCGGTGCTTGGGAAGGGGAGGGGGTGTCTGGGTGCCTGGTGAGGTTACCAGAGTCCAGAGGGGCAGGGAGGTCTGTCAGCTGTTTCAGTGCAGAAAGTGGGACATGGGATTGGGGAAGGGGAATTTGGGGATAGGAAAGGAGGTTTCTGAGTCAGCCCCTTGAGCCGTTCCTCTGTATGTACCCTTAGTTTTCCTCCCTTTCCCCACAGACCACCCTTAGACCTCTCCATCTGTGTTTATTCCATGTTCATTATTCTCCATGCATGCTCAGGTTCTCCCTTTTCCCTTCTGCCTGCAATCCAACCTTCTTCAGCCAGTACTGAAGACACCTAAAGGGTGCATGCTGGTCTTTTACCCCTTCTCACCAGAAGCCAAGAGCTTTACATCTCCAGTTTGAGGCTTCTGTTTTCCATGCTATTGTGAGACGACAGTACCCAGGCACAGAAACTCACAGAGACATTTGTTGTACACCTCAATTCTCCCATGGAGCCCTCCATGGACGAAGTCCTTCCAAGCTCCCAGCCGCGTGAAGACCCACCCGTGCAGGGTCAGGACATGGCAGTGATGAAGGGCTGAGCCTGCAGGTCTGCGCCCACGTTGTACTGTGCACCCCAGTGTCAGCTTCCCGACCAGTCTCTCACAGACCCTGCTTCTCACAGGCTGCCAAACCTAATTATCCTGGCTTGGTCATGGGACTCACCATATTGGCCCACCAAAAAGAACTCCCCTGGTCCCCAGTAACAGGCCTGCACCGCTACCACGGAGTCCTCAGAAGATGTTTTGGTCTGGGGGTCTCTGGTCCCCATCTGATGTCACCCCAGCCATAGGCTCCACCTCACTGCGCTCCCTGCTCTGTGCCTCTGCTCTCCCACAGCGCCCCAACAGCTCCTCCCAGGCAGGACCATGACCTGCTGCAGTGTTGGTGTGAAAAACAGGGTTCCACAATCAGAGCTGCTGTGGCAGCTGAACGCAGTGAAAGCCCCACCAGGACTCGTGCTGACAGAGCAAGCCAAGCAGCCCCAGCTGACAGACCTGGTGACCTCAGTGCACAGCCTGTCACCTGCTACCAGCGAGAGCGATGCTGTGGTCCTGGGCCATGGGGCTGGAGGGTTTGGGTGTGGGACACCCCACCAAGTTCCCACCAGCGTGGGAACGGGAGATTGAGACTTGGCTTCAGGGAGGAGCAGAGGCACAAGCCCCTCTCCTTCGATCCTTCTACCAAAGCGTGGGAAAGCCTCGCACCACACACTGCTTTAGAGGACACCTGGGTGACCTGGGTGCCATACGAGTGCTCTGGGGAGGAGCTGACCTCCCTCTGGTGACCAGCTACGGCCGTGAGGAAATGGAATGAAGCTGCTTCAGGGGATTCAGACTGGACATTAGGAAAACGTTCCTCACTGAGGGGGTGGTTGGCCACTGGAACAAGCTCCCCACGAAGTGGTCAGGGTCCCAAGCCTCTCAAAAGCATCTGGAAGATGCTGTTAGTTCTGTGGTTTAGTGCTAGGTACTCCTGCAAGAAGCAGGGAGTAGAACTCAATGATTCGTATGGGTGCCTTCCAACTTGAGATAATTTTATTATAATATTTCCTCTATTTTTTTCCTCTATTGTCCCACTGTCATATTTTGGGTATTTTCAGAAAAACCTGGGCTCAGTGTCCCGAAGGGAATGCAGCGCGGCATTGCCCGGGATGGCCGGGCCAGCCGCAGAGGGACCCAGCCGCCCCACGCCAGCCTCAGCAGCAGCAGCAGCAGCAACGGCGGCCGCTCAGCCGCGCAGTGGCGGAGCCGCCCCGGAGCTGCTCGACCCAGAGCCACCGCCCCCGCCGCTTCCGGAGCAGCGCCCACAGCAGTCCCCCCGCTCTCGGTGCAGCGCCCAAAGCAGTCCCCCCGCTCTCGGTGCAGCGCCCAAAGCAGTCCCCCCTCTCTCGGTGCAGCGCCCAAAGCAGTCCTCCCTCGCCCGGTGCAGCTCCCATAGCGCCCCCCCCCCCCCCCCCCTGCAGCGCCCGGAGCGCTCGTCCCGCCGGGGCTGGGGGTGTCTGGGCGGGAGGGTCCGGGTCCGTTGCGCACACCCTGTGCCTGCCCCCAGCCGCCGGGTGCGGCCCGCGCCCTGTCGCTGCCTTCGCTGCCCTGGTCACGGTCAGGGCAGGCTGACACCTGCCCTGCTCCAGTCCGGGGGTCGGCGGGACGCACCTCCCAGGAGCCTCCTCATGTCCGCCTCAAGCCGCTCTCCATGGCCTTTGGAAGGTCCCAGCAACGGGAGAAGTTCCTGGTGGCTGGAGGAATAAACTCAACCAATTAAAAAAACCAAATTTCTACAAGCTAGAAACAGAGTGATATTAAAGAACTGGATTTCTTTTCTTAAGAAGTAGTGTTTCAATATATGGCTCCTGGGTTACGAAATAACAGCAGTAACTATACAGACAGGATATCGTGTTGCTCTTTTCCCCTTTCCCACCCTCCCAAAGCATTCTGCGCTGAGCAAATATGGTTGAGAACTTTGTAGTAAACACAACTGTTGTTGCCAGAATTTGCATGTTCAATGACTTTATTTCAAATCTTACTTCTGTAAGCATGTGTAGAACACATCCCTTACTACCCTCAGTCAAATGGGGAAGGAGAAAGAGCAAATGGTCTGTTCAGGAAGAGCCGGATGCCACATGGGGCTCAGTGGGAGACTCGACTTTCCAAAATAATTCATCATTTGAATAATTAGCACTGGCCTCTGGAAGCCGAGTGTTCACAAAATGTGAACTGAGGTCTCCACTTTTTGGGAAAAGAGAACACCTGACGACACTACAGCCAGGACAACCTGCAACGGTCAGTGTACTGTCCACAGGCACCGTGCCAGTGACGCGAGCTAAACCCCATGGCACACTCACCTGGGAAGCCACCGACAGCAATGGTGTGAAGCAATAGAGTAGTGCATGGTGGGTTTTCCCTTTTCTAACAGGGTCACCTGTCCACAAAACCCCACTGAGACCAGTCTACTTGACCTTTCTGTTTGGCAGAACCTCTTCCAAAATGAAAATGAAGTATATTCCCCTGCTGCTGTGCAAGGTTGTGATGATACTGGCCTCCCCCTGGACACAGACCTGTCTCAACTCAGCCATAAATCAAGGAACTGGCTCCAATCATACCAATATGGATAAGCCCCGTTTTGTCATTTCTACTGTCAACAGGAGAAATGTGACTGGCAAAACACACCCATCTACTCCTGACGGGTGTGTCTGGAGCAGGACTCTTTACAATCACTCCCACACACTGTATGGAAAATGCTGGAACCAGAGTCACTGCTCAGTACATAACAGAGCAGAGAAACATTCTGATATTAAACTATCACGTCTGCGGAACACTCTAGAAGCCATGACACCGCGTTAGGAGTGCTGCCTCTCGGAGTCACCAGACCCAGCACAATCACATCTGCGCCTGTTTTAAATACTTCCCCAGCCCCATGAAAGAGCCTCACAACAGGAGACTTCAATTGGCCTTGGTCTCAGGCTCAGGTTAAATACACCGGCAGCACGGGAACGCACACGGATGAGAACAATCTCCATCTGGCCACCGCGATTACACACAGAAACAAAATGACTCGGAAAATGAGCAGAGCTGGTGCAAAAGGAAAGCTTGTGGCAGTATCTGCTGACTGCGGGGAAAAGCAGGGGAAGAAATTAAAATAGGGTGTCAAATGGTCGGTGGGTCTGCTCACAACAAGGTGTATGACATTTCTGGTCACACCACTGCGTCAACACCCGAGGATACCAAAATTCGTGCCTACCAAAATACATTTGACTGTGGCACAATTTCCCTTCAACACTTGAAGATCTTGGGCTTTGCCAGGGGCGTCATCATAATTTAGAATTATTGTTTGATTTTATAGTTGATATTATTGGATCTAACACAACCATAGGGAAGAACATCTGCTCCAGCTTCTCTCACCAACCACCATGAAGTCTCTTTTGATTGCCCTTGGACTACATGTAGCTGCTGCATTGCCAGCCATGTGGAAGAGCAGTAGCAGGTGACAGATCAAGGGCTGTACCAGGCCAGGAAGCTTCCTGGTGATGTCCTCAACCCAGGCCCAGGGAGGCAGCTGACTTTCCTCAGAGGAGGGTCTGTCTGGTACATTTGACCCTGCCAAGGCCTTTCTGACCTTGGCAACACCTCTGCTGTAGATGGATTGTCACCCACCTCATCTGTTGACCGGCCTTCCACCCCCAGAGCCTCACACTTGTTGCCCAGAAGCACCTGAGGAGGTTAGAGGTGCAAGGAGGGGGTCCGCTGGCTGCAGAAGTGCCTCTGTCACCCCTTTCCTTTAAGCTAGTTGCCTTTGCATGTGTGCACACAAAGCCTGAACCTCAGGAAAGGGTCAGTTTCTACGATGAGGAGAGAAAAAATGCATTAAAAATACTAATCTTCAGTTGTCCAGTGATGATATTTAAAAACTTGTGGTTTTATTTTCAGAGTAAGTAAAATGTATCATAGGACTGTATTAAAAGCTTGAGCTTGCCAAAAGAAGATTGCAAACATTTGCTGTTTTGAATAATCTTTTTCTGCAGTGATTCAGTGCTTGTCATATTTATGTAAATAGAATTTAAAGAGAGCTTTCAAATTAAAATGTAGTCAATTAACTAAAATGCTGTGGTTTTTATGTTGTCACTGTCTCTTAAATCCTCTTCCAGACATAGATTTTGTGGGCCTATTTCCCACACTCAGAAGTATTTTTTCTCACACTCCTTTAGCTGTGCAGTTCTGCTAGAGCTGTGCTAAAGACTCCCCACATTACCAGCTACTGATACAGGCCCCATCTCAGAAACAGACTTCATGGGGATGATGTAAGTTCAGCTTTTTTGCACAGAGGGTAGTGGACTATGGATTTAGGTCTGGTCAAAAATCAGTATTTGGAAGTTTGAAAAAAGTAGGTCCCTGACCTAGAGAAGGAGAAAATAACTGTCCTGTCTGTCTCCAGCAGCAGGGTTCTTGGAGTGTGAGAACATCCAGGTGTTTTGTGCTGACACCACGGGCAAACAAAATAAGGGGTTTAGAGCAACAGAAAGAAATGGAATTCTCTTCTACGTGTAACAAGAAACTAGGTGAGAGCAGGCACTTGCTGTTGTTCCCACCTGCAGATTCCACATCTTCAAAATGCATAAGATTGGCATGGGTAAGACTTTAGTCCACATTTGTAAATGGAGTATAGTGAAAATAGGAAATAAGAAAGTGAGTGTAAACATTGGAAGGAGAAAACAGAAAATGGGAAGGCTACAAACCCTCCTGGCTCAACACCAGACCCAGCCATCAGAGATTAGGAAAGATTTTCCTCAAATTCACTCCACCTGGGGAGCCATTTAAGAGTCTGGCAGCTAGGGTGGGGTTAGTTGATGTCAGGCTGAATTTGGAGCTGAGTGGATGTGCTCTTTCATAAGGAAGGGTAAGTCGTGTCTCCTTTTGATGTTCTGATTTTAGATCACTGTGTATTCAAGGTATTTTACATGTTACAGATATAGGTCTTACAAAGCTAATCTTGCCTTATGTAGGTGCTGTGTTCAGAGAGACTCTTCCCTGAGATAATGGATGCTGGAGATGATGATTAGGGGCTACTATAATGATTGCTGCAGGCAGACTTACCAGCTTCAGTGGGCCTGACCTAATATGGGTAGGAAAAGTTTGCTGCAGAAAGCTTGCTGGTTTTTACAGTCGTCAAGGAATAGGTTTTCTAAGTTATCAAGGAAAGCAACCAGAGGGGTTGGGGTTTTTTTACTAATTTGTTGTTACTCTGCAAGAACCTTTCATGTAGTGTCTGCCTTTCTTCTGTGTTTGCCATGAGTCTTGAAACCTAAGCCTAAAAATAACAAAATCCCTGGGATCAGCAGCGCCTGGGCTTTTAAAAGAAATCGAAGTGGAGGGAAGTAAAACTCTGAACTCTGCTCCTGTTTGGGGCTAAGAGTTTCTGGATGTTTCCTCTTTATCCCGTAGAGCTGTTTGCCCTCAGGGTGGCTTTATTTCAATGAATGAAGTCTCTAAAGATTAAAAAAACCTGTAAAAATTCTGTATGGCATTGGGAGGCTATGTGGGAGAAATTATACAGCTACAGGTGGATTAATAGTACAAGTTAATAACTCTAGGCAACACATGTCAGTCATTTCCTTTGGGATCTGCTTGACCCTTGTTGAATAGGAAGAGAAGCTGGCTTTGGCCTGTAAACCCACAGATATCTCATAACCTTTGTGGAAGTTCATTGCCTAAATGCTATTTTTTGGACCTTGTGGCATCAAGTGACCTAAATAAACTTTGCTGATGGTGTATTTCTGTGAACTGCTGCTTCCAAACTTTCACCCTGGGCAGAGAAAGGGGTCACTGCTTATTATAGGGAACATAATTTCATTTGATTTTTTTCCCATTATTGTGCTTTTAGACATAGCTGAACAGTAAAATCATCTGTTAGCTTAGTAAAATAATAAGATTCAATATAAATGTTGCTGAGAGAGACTTTGCAGTTTTATCACATGCAGAGTATATTGTGTAATAAGCTGAAGAGTAAAATACTTGCTTTTGAAACTTAGCTGTATTTGAAACACTTCTGGTCATTACAAGGAAATAGTAAGTGCTAGCTTTTTATTTATCCAAACTTGAATAAGCTGTCAGAGTTTGCTGCCAGAAATGATTCTGGGAACACAAGGAAGTCACACGAAGAGTCAAAAGACATTTTTTTTTTTTAAGCCATCATTCAAGAGATGTTTCCCTATTGCTATAACTGCTGCAACAATTAATCTAAGCTCTGAGTTTCCATTTGTTCTTCTAACAGCTGAAAATAGCTAGAGTGTCTTTACTTTGTTCTACTGGTGCAAACTTCTATTGGAGCACCTCTCTACAGTAAGATTTAGTTATTGAAATGGTTGCAACATGTGTCTGGGGAAATATTTATTTTTGTATCTCCTGACCTGTGGGAAAATATTCTTTTGACTGTCAGGATGAGGTCATCAGACTGGATACAGGAAAATATCCCAGAAAGAATTAGTTTGGTTTTCAAACTAATCAAGATATATTATTCAATACTCAGACGTGTTATGACTGTGGCAGATTTTCGAAATAAGCTACCTACAAAATCTAGTAGAAAAGATTTATTGTCAAAATACTACATGAGCATTTGTTTGTTTTTGTTTTTATAGACCTATTCCTTAAGAAATTGCAACAAAAATCTTTAAGAGATCACTGAGTACAGTTCTTTTTATTTATAGCACATGAATAATGAGCATAAATTATTCTAACATCATTTGTACATAATTTTATTTAGTAGGGGAAAAAAGTTGTTTTATTTCTGAGTAAGCCTGGGAAAAGTGGAGTTCTGTCTCATTTCTTAACAGAAAATCACTTAAGTTTCATCAAACTGTGGACCTTTATGTGTGGAGGTGACAACACAAAAAAGCCATGTGGAACTGGGATTCCACCAAGCAGAAAGCTCCCCAAATATGAGTGTTTAGTAGCCTGTGGTTGATTAGAGGAAGAGTCAACAGATACCTTTAAAAAGCATCTCGTGCAGTGCTTGCTGCTCTACATATACTTGCTGTGAATGAAAGGAGCAAATACACCACGTTAGACCAAAGTGACATTAGCTTCATAAAACTTAATGGCAAAATGTTAGCTAGCAGCAGGAGAGGAGGAGTTCTGGGAAAGAGTTGTTGTTGCAAAATCCAGTTGAAGCTATGAAGAAAGACATTGTTCAAAACCCTGTCGGCATCCAGCTTATATCTGTTCAGAAGACATCCAGGTGTATGCCCTGCTCCTGCTGCATGGGATGGCAACTGATGCTAGGAACGGGAATGATTCCACTAATGATTGCTGCTGGCAAATAAGTTTGATGTATGCTATATCTTCTATCATTAACCTCCTTGCACACCCTTCCCATCAGTTCATAGCATCACAGCAAACTGCTGCCAGTTCTTCTTCTACCTTCAGGCATTTATCAGAGTTTCATTTTCCATCTCTACCTTCCCTTGGCGTTTCAGTCCAGCTCTGCCAAGCACTGCCCTGGATCCCAGCACTCTGCATTTTTTTAAAGAGGTCACATCTGCTCCTTTGATGAAACTTGTTGCCTTTGCATAGTGACATTTCTGGACATTTGTAGCTACTAAGGAGTTTATGCTGAGGAAATGAAACAGAGGCGATGAGGCTGCATAGAAAGATGTAATTTGCATGTGTTGACAAGATGTCTGCTAGAACTGTTCCACTGGGATCTAATATGGAAGTAGCCTTTCTAGATTAGAGTCACAAAGATAAAATTCCACTTACCACCCTCAGCTTTTATCTGGGCCTTTTCTTGTCCATGACAACATGTGCTCCTCTCCTGTACGATACACAAAAGCCCAGTAGGTTTCAGTTTCATGATCCTCCTCATACACACGTGTGTAAAACTGAGTGTAGAGTTGGCAGTTACTAAGCCGTGACTGTACGAAGGCTTCAAGGAGGGCAATCTGCACGTGTTGCTGGGACTGTGACAGACCAGCTCAATATCTGCCTCTAGGGAAGCATCATGTGTTGGTTATACTTTCCAAGCAGTATCAACGGCCCTCACTGAAATAGCAGTTTCAGCCTAACCCATAAACAGCAGAGGAAGAAAGGACAGAGCCAGCAATCCTTGTATGACCCTCAGGTGAGGGTATGGGTTAATGGAGAGATGGAAAATGTAGATCACTTTTTACTGCAATGCCCAAAATACAGACAACTGTTTTCTCAGGTGACTAGGAATAGTTCAAAGACTTTCCAATAACATAGGGTGAGGAAAAATAGTCTGCAGCAACTGGTGAAAAGTAAGGGAGCTGAGAGGGAGAATGTTACAGCATGTAATAACTGCCGTGAATCAGAAATACATCACTGTGTAGATGGAACAAAAGCAGAACGCCTCAATGTGTTAGGGGGCTGCCAAACCATCCGAACTGTATCCAAGCAAAAAGCCATTTTCTGCCATTTTATGTTCATGACAATTTCTGTCATTAAAACCCAAGCTTCTTTTTGTCATTTTTTTTGAAGAGGGGTGTGATTCTGAGTGCCTGTGTGTACATGTGAGGAAAAGAAAAAATGACAATACATTTGCTTTTTTTGAGGCTGACACAAGCTAAGGGAGACAAAAATAATCAAGTGAAATGAGCGCAAGGAGAAGGAGTGCGGAGGAATTGGTTATCACCACCTCCAGCTCCTGCAATTTTGCCTTAGAGTAAAACACAGCTTTTGAGGAAAAAAAGATGAAGAACAGAAGCAAATAAACTGCAATAAGAAGAAACATCTTTTCACTCTTTCCTTTGGGGGGATTCAACAGCTCCAAGTCAGTCTTGGATCTCATGATGTCATCATTCATCTTTGGCACTTGCTCCATGCTGTCAGCTTTGCTGAACTGCACTGCATGAAAAGTAGTGTTCTTCTTTGGTACTGGACCAGCAGGCAGGAGATGTTTCAGCAGCTCTGTCCTGTGGGGAGAGCAGCTGCTGGATTTTACTAATCCATCTGAGATTGTTGCTCTAGTTCATATAACAGAAACTACTACTGTCCTACTGTAGGTCCCTGCCTTTCCTACAGAACTAGCTACCAATTCTGAACTAATTCTCTATTTTCAAGAAAAGAGAAGAGAGTACCTGACTCATGGGAAGCTATTTAACCAGATCAAGTCTTTCTCTGGGGCATGTAATGCTTCCTAAGGAAACAAACTGTTGCCTCTTTCAGACAGAGGAGTTAATCACTGAGCATTATTAGCAAGCAAGAAAATACACACACACACACACACACACTTTCAGATGTCTTCGTAGCTTTGTGCATTTATCAAAAGACTAATGAGGAAACATTCTAGACCTCTGACTCCCTTATACCGCTTAATTTGCATGAAAAAGACATCTAACCTGGTGGAATTTACTCCCTGGGAATGCCCCTGCACAAGATAACTTTCTGCTCATCACAGTAATTCCAGAAAATCATCTCTGCAGCATCTTTTACTACCCCAGGGTGTTTGAGTGCAGAGGCTGAGGCCACGCTTTGCCTGTTCCTGGCCAGCTTTGTGCTAACTAGAACAGCTCTGATGCTGTTCTGTCTTAGATAGGGAGCCACATGAAGAAACCTCCTTGCTCCTATCTCTTGCTTGGGTGAAGCAGCAACAAGGACACAGAGAAACACAGCCATGCTTTTATTTCTACCTTTCTGGATAAGAATGGAAAATAAAATGAGAGAAGCTACCTCTGAAAAACTTTGTGGAGCAATGCCAGCATATAAAATGTCAATAAGTGAGGGAACAGTTCTGCATTACTGAAGCCTGAGGCTTTAATTGTATCCAAGGGAATCTTATATTTATTCCCTCTGAAATTCAGACAGGTGGAGAGCCATAGGATTTCTGGCATTTCCAGTGGCATTACTGAAGAGAACTCAAACTGTAACACTCTAACCCACCCCTTGGACTTCAAAAAATGCATCAATAGATGTACAGACAAAACAGGTGGCTATGTTTGCTTTTTCTTTTCTTTTATTAAAACTTAGCTGATGAGTTGCAATTTTCTTTGATATTGCACCAGATCATTGTTTCTGAGGAATAACGCTTTGAGTGCAGAGTTTCTTTGAGATCTTCTACAGAAACTCATTTTCTGTAGCAACATAATTTTCAGCAGCATATAGCCATGAAGGAGACATGTTGGCTCTCCCCATGAAGCAAAGCTGTCACTGGGTTCTAGTCATTATAAGAAATCATGCCAGGGGGTCATTCCAGTACTGCCTGACTAATAGGATACCTGAGAGAGACTTTATGAGAGTTAGATTAAGGCATTGAAAGATTTCTGTCTTTGCCTGTCTCTGGGTTTGATGGCTCCCTGGAACAGAAAACACCAGTTTCATAATTCACATGCCCCTTAAACAAAAGAAATTTTCTCTTTAAGCTTTAAAAATTGGGGGGGGCGGTGGGGGGGGAAGTGAGGTTTTTTATTTAGAAATGTCTTGGCATTTTTAGAAATGTTTTTTTCGTGAAGAAGTTTAAATGAGTTCAAATTAGCATTTACAAGAGCTTGATACTGTAGTTGGCTTGTCACTTCTCCCCCTCTGCCCCTCACAAAGACTGTGATCTCGGCTTTATGGTTCTACAGTGTTTTTATCCCTTACCCTGTCCCTGACTAGTTTATCAAGATTTTAAGATTTTTACATTGCCCAAGGCAGGGTGCAAAGTTCCTTGTCCATCTAATACTAAAAAGGCTCATAATTCCCACAAGGGGACCTAACAGACCTGCTCTGCTGTTATTGATGGAGAAAATCTGTTTGTATACTCAGGACATGCCTGTTTCCTTAGTGGACACGTTCACAAATACTAAGGACTGTTAAAATACAAGTATAAATACAAAAATATATGCACCAGGTGGTCCTTGTGCATGATGTGCCACTTGTCATTCTTGACTTGGAAAGCTTTAGCCAGCAGTTCAGGGAGCAGCATTTCTCCTGTGTGACTGTAATAATGAACAGCCAATACTGAAAAACCCAAGAATAGAAATCTGATTTCCAGAACAACTCGATTAAAAACATTCTCCTTGTACTTGAAGTACCCCAAAATGCAATGAAATAAGAGGATACATAAAAAATATAAATATTAATATAACACAGACTATATTGTAATAAAATAGTTCCAGATAGTACTAGACCAAAGACTTAAGAAGGCTTTACCCTGCTGCTTGTGCTGACCATATTTTTCTTACCTTGAATAATAATAGAAAAATTGCTTTCCAGTTATAAAGAGATTTTCAATAGTAATTAGAGACAGATCATGTAGATGGGGGAGTTTTACAATTAAGTGTCTTTGAAAATCCCAGTAGATATTGATCTTCTGGTCTATTTCAAAATCTCATTTCTTTTTTTTTCTGTATTAGTTTTATGGAGGTGTTTGTATGTGGTGGAACAATGCTGAAGTGTGTGAGCTGTGACTACTGTCAGAGAATGCATACTTGGTAAACTTACAAGCTCCAAGTATACTTCAAGGCCTATTTTAATAGGATGATGGTACCTCTTAGTTTTACATGCTAAAGTCCACATTTGGGAGTGATTTTACTTGACCAAATTTTTTTTAAACAACTGTAGCTGATCTGAATCTACGTACTTTGAGCATGCATTTCTTAAAGTATGATTCCCCAATTTTACAGATGGTCTCTTACATTATGGCCCTTAATTCTCCCCAAATGGGAACAGTTTATTATTAATTTGTGTCTATTTCCTCGCAGGAAATATTTTAGGATTTTACCCCAGAAAAGGCCATATGATTGATGGAGTAAAGCATCAGGAGCTCTTAGACAAGATGACGCTGTCTCTGTGTAGCAGCTTTACTGTAAAATCTTGGTCACCTTTCATGTACTAGACTCCAGAGGCCCAAACTGTGGAATTGTCCTTGGATCTCAGAGGATGGCAAGGTAAGGTAGCGTGTGCACAGCTCCAGGTATGGAAGACATTAGTGGGATCTGGTAGATGCCTTCCAGTCTGGGATAAAAAACTGTGTGCCGAGATCCAGAGTACAAATGGAGATAGAATGTAAGGGAAAGTTCAAAGCAAGCATCAGATTTGGCTGCAGCTGGCACAGACTCTCTCTCCCACTTTCATTGCACTGCCTGTGTACACCCCAAACAGCGATAAAGCTCTTAAGATCCTAGAAACAACAAATTTGAAATATCATCTTCTCCCCGTGTTCACAGCTCTTCCTGTCCTCACCACAAAGCCATCACCCAGTAGTCCAAAGATCTTTTTCAGTCATAAGTAGTTCATGAACTCCTGAAGGTGAAAAGCAAATCCATTGATGACAACTTTAGATTTGTTAATAGGGCTGCAGATCTACTTTCTCCAGACCCAAGCCTACCTATACATACAGCAAAGTTCACTGTATATGCAATTCCGATTACTTACTTTCCAGAAAAAGCAAAGGTAAGTCATCTCTAATGGTCATCACACCATTTCCTTTCATAATGTCTTAAAGTGTTGCTACAATAAATGGATCTTTTTTCTTGCCAATGCCTTTGATCTGAACCCAATGCAGGTTAATTAGATGTGGTATTTATAAACATTTTTGATCAGCTTACAACTTTGTGTACTGACCCCATTGACATAAGCCATACCTGTGAATTCATTTGCACTCAATAAGTGAAAAGAAGGAAAAGCTGGAGAAATCAAATCCCAGCAAAATCAAATGGCTTGTGTAGTACGGTGCCTAAAACATTTTGCATTGGCCTTGTGCATAAAGATTTGAGAAGGTAACAGCTATTGCCTGTCATTCAGCAATTTCCCATATGAGTCTGTGCAAAGGCATTTATCCCCAAGGAACTTGCAGAAACCTTGGTTCCTAACTCATCTGAAAGTAGAGAGGACAATTCACTTCAGATTATAAAGTCCGTAAGTCAGCCCTGTAGCGTGATCTGTAGCCCTGAACTCGTCTTTGGTGTCTGGGAAGCATTCAGTGGCCTGTAAAGGTCACTGAGAATTTCCCAGGGCTTTTGGTTGCATTTGTTTAGGCCCGAATAGGATGGTCTTTCTAACTCTGCTTTCTGTGATTCCATTAGAAAATTTCTTATGAATAAGGCTAAATTTCCATTAGGCCAGATTTCACTTTTGCTTTGGAAAAACAGCAGCATCGGGGGACTTGGGCTCACCTGTGTGAGAGCAACACTGAAATTAACTATAAACTGTTGTCTTCAAGGCTTCCACATTCGTTAGACTTTTAAAAAGCATTTCCTTTGCCAATGTAGCTTTTTAAACAGAGAAACCGTGGGGTCATAGTCCCTCTCCCAAGTACACCTCCCTTTGTACAAGTGTGTCTTTGTCCTTAGCTGTGGCTCCGTCACATCAACTTAGTGTAGGCAGCAACTGCCCTTTACTGTGACCAAGTAGTGTTAGAAAATAACTGAATAAACTTTGTCAGTAAGATCTGAGGTTTTTTCTAAGTTGTGGAAACAAGCCACAGCTCGAGTTGGAGGAGGGCATTAAGCTTCCTTTTCCTTGTCTTGTATTACCCTCTAGTGGCTGAGTCCTTGAGCATCAGCATCTGAAGTAAAGACAAGAAATTAACTGAAGGATTTTCATGAATTATGCTTTAACTGGCAATATCTGACCTCTAAAATTCCATTATGTTTTACCAATACAAAAAAAAAAACTTTCTTGAATAGAAAACTTACACTGTTTGAGTTGGTTTTTTGTTGTTGGTGGTGGTTTTTGTTTGTTTGGTTTTTTTCTCTTTGAAGGAAATGAATGTGACAAACAGTATATTCTTACCAAAGCAGAGAATATGGTCTTCAACACTGAACATTAGAGATTCATGGTAGGAAGGTAAAAATAGACCCTCCAAATGGATAAAGTATGTTTTTCTCTTCCCTGACTTCTTTCTGGGCTAGGTAAAGAATTGGAAAAGCAAAAAGGCAATGTGTTTAAATATAAAATACTTTAAAAAGGAGCAATATATTAAAAGCTTTCATTTTTACTTGTGGTTGTCATGGAGGAACAATCTCTCAGGGTTTCCCATATGCCATAGCTTGTACTTGTCGTTGTGAATTGCAAGTTCTCAAGCTTTTTACATTTTAGGTAGGGTTTTTTGTGTTGCTTCTGTGGGAGAACCAAAGCAAGAAAACAAAGGTCTCTGGCTTTCTTTGACCCTTCCCAGACAAATGCCACATAGTCATGAAACACTCCCTGACTGTATTTTCTTCTTCCTCATGCCTAACCAGTTGCCTGACCAAATTAAGTACACAATTGTAATAATTAATACAGCTTCTCACGTGCCTCTTTATCTCACATCTTAACCTTCTCAGCATGTCATGAGAGGAAAAATTAATTATCCTGAGTTAAGAATAGAGTCACATCCTCACTAGGATCTTGAGCAAGGTTTTCTGTGGTGTTTAGCTCAAGCTGATACTTTGTTTTCATACAAGCTATCTCAATTGCTCATTGCAAAGAAGGGTCACATCACTGTTTGAATACAGGAATATCTGAAGCCTTTTTGTGTATTAAAGGCAGCAAACTTCCAGGGCTGTTGAGACTATGAAACCGCTGAGAGTATCAGCATAAGGCTCAAACTTTTCCAGCCATCATAGGGCCAGGCAGTACCAGTACAGAAGAGGCCTGAACTGTTTTTATTCTCCCTTTTGATTTCAGCCTTAGACAGTGAGGGAATTACCATTAATCCTCTAGAGCTATACAGTCTAATGCCCTAATGATCACCGAGTTTAGCTTCTGAACATGAGTCCCTTTACGCCTCCTTGATGCAACTTCTGTAAAGACTTTTTCTTAGAAACTGTATTATTTTTCAGTAAAACCATTCTCTCCTAGTCCCATTATATCCTATCTTGCTTTGCCTTTTTTTACCTTGCTTTGTTGCTTTTACTGTGATAGGCCAAGGGTCCAGCCCATGAAGTTACTTCAATGGGAAGGTCTGCAGGTGACTATTTCTTCAAGTGACATGTTCTACCAGCTTGGAACTGTATCGTGCTCCAGCATCCTGTGTGTCAGGTAGTGGTGAGGTGGTGGGCAGATGAAGCACTAGCATGCTGAGTGAAGGAGACCCATCACATCAGCTCTGCTCTTTTCCCTTTTTAATATGAGTGCAGCAAGATTAGCAACATTGGAATGGTGTCCATCCTTCAAAATGAAAAAAAAAAAAAAACCAAAAAAAACCCCCAAAAACCACATTGTTGAATGGAAAAGCAGAAATTAAAAAGGATTTGCTTTTGGGGCTCATAGGGAGAGCATGAGAAAGCAAGGTAAAATTGCAGCTTCTCTTTCACCATCAAAATGTTAATACTTGTTTTTATCCTTCATCTCTCTTGCAAATAGAATTAACTTTATTTCTAGGTATTTTTGCTTAGCTCTGAGCTGGTAAGCAAGAGAGGTTGTGTTGGAAACAGTGTTTTTAGGCTTCTGTGTCCTTACAAGGCTGTGTGGACCGGTTGCTTATGTCCAGTGAGACAGCACTGAAAAGAAAGTGGGTCTATCTACAGCTGTGTATATAATTAAGACTTCCCATTGGACTTAATCTTCCTGAAGAAAGCCCTCTGTTTGGCCAACACTCCACATTTTTTTAGAATCTACCTATATGGTAAAAAAACCCAAACAAACAAACAAACAAACCACCAAAACCCCAAACAAACAAAAAAACCCAACCAAACAAAAAAACAACCAAACAAAAAACTTTTGATTTTACCAGAAAATGGGCTATATTGCTAAAATTAATGTTTCTTAACTAATTGCTTAGCCACAAAATACATTAAGAAAATAATCTTGGGAAACTCTGGGCTACCTGGTAGCTCAGCTGTTCTGAGGGAGAAAGAAGTTTATATTGGTGCAGCCAACTTCCATTTGTCTGTCTGTATCCAGACTAGAAAGGCTGGGATCATGCCAGCCCTACAGCTGCTTCTGCTCACAAGGGCTTCATTCTGGCACCATCATGGGCAGCTGGCCACAACATGCCCTGACCACCAGGCTGGCTTTGAAGGTTTTCTGCTTTGCTAGATACAACACAGAAATTATCGGTGTATGTTAAGCCAGTCAAGATAGATAAACTGGAATGTGGGCCAGGAATGGAAAGTTTGGGCTTTCTGACTCATGTATTCATGTGAAGTCTACAACTCATTAAAATGTAGCCATGGAATGGTGAAATAAGGTATTATTTCTCACACAGGAGAGTCGGAGACTTAATATCCAAAAAGTAGGTACTGTGTAATTGGTTTGGGTTTTCTCTTTGGGCTTAAAGGCATTTATTCAACAGATTATTTTATTGCTGCTTAGTAGCTTCAGAAACAACAGTGTCTGAAGAGAATCAGAAAGTCAGATTTCAAGCATCCATGTCTACCTGACACCTTGATCAAAATGCAGTGCTTGTACAAACTGCAGAGAGGATGTCCCATGTCAGCTGCTGTACCTGAGTACCTAATGAAATATAACCACACTACAGTTGAGTCCTTAACAACATTTTAGTAAGAAAAAAATTCAGACCATCTATCTCAGTTGGTGGTTGGGCAGATTTGGAGTTACCTGTAATAATGTTGAACAAGATACTCTAATTTCTGCTTGGTACAATCTTGGACTTAATTGTTAGAGCTACTGTGAAAAATACAGCAAAGAGATATTGCTCAGAGATGGGAATGTCCCCCAATCCTGTGAGAAATTCTTAGGAAACAGAGGCAATAGTAGGACTTGTTTCTTTCATGGTTTTGTTCAGCCCTTGGAAAGTGCACCAGTTTGATTTTTAGGCTGTGCTTCCAAAGTGGGTATGTGTAAGCCTGGCTGGATTTCAGCATGCTCTCTTGCCTACCTTATCCACTTCACACTATTGGCAGGACTATCTTGCCATGAAGCAAATGAGGCTTTAACAAAAGACACTGTTAAAGAAACAGTTATCATATTTTAAAGCTGGTTTGGGTCATTGCAACCTACTAATCAAAGGAAGCTAGAGGCAGGGAGGGTGCATAATGCCAGTGTCTGAACCCCATGCGACCCACAGGGACAGCAATATTGAGACTGTGGTTCAGGACACACTGTGCATTGGAGAATCATCTCTAAGGTGGGAAATTTTATGGCATGAAATCTGCCTTCTGAGGTGTAAGAAGCTGAGAGCTTATTTCACTATCTGTATTTGAAACAAGTCTCCACAAAAATCAAGAAGCCTTTTTCAATGAAAAGAGTACCTTTCTCATAATACTTAAAAGAAAACATGGAATTTTTCTTCATCTCAAGAGGATGATACCATTCCTCAATTCTAAATATGGATTTGCATGTGTGTGGTTTTGTTTTTTTTTTCTCAGACCACATTGATGTTGTCAAAACTGTCTTAAGTCTCAAAGACTACAGAGAAAATATTGCAGAACTGAGAATCTGATTTGGGAATACTATGTCAGTGGTGTTCTGACAGTGTTTTAACAAGGGGATCCACAAAACAGCTCTTTTTTAACAGCAGTGAAACCTCTAGGGAGATTGTAGGGATGTGTTTGCCAAGATGAGAGGTAAAGGCTGAGATTCATGTAGAGTTGTAATCCTCTTGTGGTATGTTTGTAATACACTGCTATTGTTGCTTGGGTGATTAAAAAAGCAAACTTCTAACACAGTACAACATAGTGGCTTGGAAAGCAAATAGGGCTGATTTGTTTTTTTTCTTTTTGAACTCTTTAAAAAAACCAAACCAAAAGCCACAAAAAAAAACCAAAAAACAAACAAAAAAAAACAACCCAACAAAAAACACCCAAAGGGATAAATGTCTATGAACTGATAGCAGACATGTAGGGAGACATGCAAACCCCTGCCCCCTACTATGCAGTACTTCAGCACTTTCAGAACAAGCCCTCACAGATGAAAAATAACAAAGTCAAGGATTATGGGAAGACTTTGTAGTCATGGGACACAGTTTAATGCCAGAAGTACCACCACTGATATGTAACTCGGAGGTCTGAAGCTGCAATTTTTTTTTTATCTAGGACCTGAGCTGCAGGAGGGGATGTCTGACCTGCTGTAGGAGCAGTCTTCCAGCAACCACCCAGCTGCTCACAGCCTTGGTGGGGGCAGCCACACACAGCAACCAGCATGCAGAGTGCCCCAACTACTTTACTTCTGCCATCAAAATGTCAGTCTTGTTTTCAACCACCCCATCCCCCAAGGCCTCTATTTTGGGGAGAGAATATAGTGCTTGTTCTGTGCATCTAACATGCCAGTTAATGAGGAAAGTCTCTGGAAGAATGAGGTGATGCTGGTTTTGCCTAAAATTTTGATTTGTTCCCTATAAAGCATAGCTTAGAGACACTAACAATGTATTTTGCTCACAGATTTGGTTTTAAGCCAGTTAATGGGATAAGGATCAGGGAAGGCTTTTCACTGAGATTCAGTAAAATGCTTTGGGAGTTTCTTTTGCTTCTTTCTGGCACTAAGAGATGTGGTCCTGTTCTTCAGGTGTTTCATCCCAGAAATTTCCTGGAAATGGAGGGACTCATTATATGCTCATTATACTCAATATAATGTCCTTGGTCTTTCCTGCTGTGTTACTGTGAGATGCTGGTTTTGAGGTATTTAGAGGAGCATTCATGCCTTGGGAAGGAGCTCTTCAGGGGATGCTTTGGAGTATATACCTCTTGTGTAGTTGTGATGATGGGCAATTGATCTTGGTTATCCAGGTGTCTTCCAATTTATTTTCTTTAAAAAGAAATGCCTATTAAAAAAAAGTCTCTTAGAGAGATCAATGGGGATAAAGTCGTGATTTTTTTTTTTTCCTTAAGGCAAAAAATATGGACTCTTTAGCCATTACTGAAATACATGGTCTTTCTTTTCAGTGTCAGCTACTTGTTTTTTAAGCTTGAATCTACCAATTAAGGGCGTTATAGTCACGCATGTGGAAAATGAAAGAGGAAGAAAAGAAAATTGCCCCAGTGAGTTTCCCCATTTCATACCCCTATTAGTCTTGTAAGAAGTCTCTTGATGTCATAGGAATGAAGCTACTGGGGACATTTTCCACCCACCCATCAGATAGGAAGTCCATATATAATGATTACATTGCTTTCTTACATGCTCCATTCTTTACTTTACGATTTTGTTCATATTGAAGCAAGAGGTTTGAATGCTTATGAAGGCAGCCAACCAGCATAGAACAGTCGCAGACATTGAAGAATCTACAGCATTTTGCATTGCTTTGTGCCCCCGAACACTGTACTTTCCCTATGCCTATGAGAAGGAGACCTCATGTCCATAGTTATTCTGGAATCAGCTTCATCTTTTCTAACTCTGTCTGCTGAGGCACAGTAATAAGCTAAAAAGGACCAGAGAGGCCCTAAGACATGGAGTGGAGGATCTGCTCCGTTGTGGAGCAGGAGCCACCTCTGTGGCAGGATGGCTGTGAGGAATTTGGATGACTGCAAACCGTTTCCAATTCTGGCTCTTCTGGAGAGCCACTTTGCTGCCTCCTGCAGCCTTAGGGTAAATTTTTGAGCTTTCCTCAGCTCACCTAGTGCAGAACACTGCTGCAAAATGAAACGGTCCTTGTCTCCATTGTTCGTCCCTGGTTCCTAACTGCATTGGTCTAAAGTGCTGGGCTGTAGACCTCATCAACCTCTACTGAAAGTAAAGGAGCTGGCTGATGAGCAAGGAGAAGCAATTTTTTCGGCAGCCAGGTCTTGTAAGTACACCTGGAGAAAAGGAGTCTCCTTCGTGTTTTGGCTTTGGGTCCTGGAAGCCCTTTGACCCCAAGCAATTGCCCGGGCTGTGGAGGAGCCCCAGGGTGGTAGTGCAGCGCTGCCTTGGGGACAGCTCCCTTGGGGATGGGCACAGCTGACCAGATGTGTCTGATCTGGCAAAAAACATGAACTGGGTATAGGGAGAAATAACAAAAAGGAAGTAGAATGAAGAAAAGGATTGACTGTATGTTATTTTAGGAATATTTTTGGAGTTCATTAATTCTGAGATAAACTGTAAGCATTAGTTGTGCAAGTGAGATCACCCTTGATATGAGTCTTTAGCAGGGATTTTATCTGTCAGAAAGTGGACTGAAACTATTGAAACTTTCTATGAAGCTGCCCATGAAAGATCAGTGACTTTCAGTCACTGTAGATTAAGGTTGGAAGAGAATTTCTCATTCATAGGTAGAAGACATTGTCATCCTCTATGTTGGAAATTCTGTATACAATTTCTTTCCCTTTTATAAATCGCTTGCCTAAACAGAGAAGACGACTGACCTTGTAATTAAAGCACATGGCAGAAGCAAATCATGTGCATTTGTGTTACTTTAGTTGGGTAACCTAATCTTTCAGTATATTAATTTCTCAAATACCATTATAATTCACACTGAGACTTTGAGTTCCATAGGAGCAGTCATGACTATCAATGTGACTGTTCCCTGTTGGAGGCAAGGTACCAATACTTAAATAATAATAATAACATTAAAATAATGAAGGCAGTTGCAACTTCCCCTTTTCAACTTAATATTTTGCATCAGGTAACATTTTCTGTTGTGAGCTGGTTCTTGGTGGATTGAGCTTTGACAGTCCAGCTGCTCTGGGCATACCTAAATGTCACCCTCCATTTTTAAAGATTGTGGATTACAGCACTATATTTCACTGAAAAATTACTCTCAAAATGCCATTTGCTTTCAGTACAGCTCAAAATCACATTGCCTTGTGTTTTTATTTTTCTACTTAAAACACCTGCCACATGGTTCTTGTGTAAGATCCCCCTTTTTATTACCTTTTTTTCTTCTTTCTTTTCTACTCTCCTGTCTGTTCCTC
The DNA here is from genome assembly GCA_024611175.1 of Megaceryle torquata. Classification (NCBI taxonomy): domain Eukaryota; kingdom Metazoa; phylum Chordata; class Aves; order Coraciiformes; family Cerylidae; genus Megaceryle; species Megaceryle torquata. The sequence goes on along the minus strand of JANIJG010001431.1, from coordinate 10,592 downwards.
TCATCACTTAAAACCCTTCTTAAATCCATTATCACAGAAGTGCTACCACCATTGCTGATGGGTTCAGCCTAGACCAGCAGCAGGTCTGTCGTGGAGCCAGCTGGCATTGGCTCCACTGGACATGGTGGAAGCTTCCAGCAGCTCCTCACAGAAGCCACCTCTGTAGCCTCTCCCTGCTACCAAACAAAGCCTTGCCACGCAAACCAAATACCCTAACATGTAGTGTTATGTCATGAGTAGTAAGAGAAAGAGCAGCATGAGGCAGAGACCAGTAGAACTCTTAGTACAGACTACTGTGTGTCCTTTGCAGGGTTGTCCAAAGCAAATTCCCTTGTTCAGGACAGGTTCCTGATTTTTGTTATGCCAGTTCAATTTGCTTTAGTTTTCTTGTTCTGAAGCTGGGTGGCCCAGCTTTCAATTTGAATAATTCTTCATTTCCCATAATCAGATCTTTTTGTAAAAACCAATGGCAAGATTTGGTTTTGATATCATATGTCATTGTGTACTTGCATTGGTCATATGGACTTTGTTGTCACACTAGAAGTGAGACCTGTACACACATTGGAAAATACATCAGTTGCCCAACTAGAATGCTAGAAATACATCTGAAGCTTCTGATTTCAGCAGTCTGTTGCCAGCAGTGGTCTCAAAAATGTTAATGAGATCTGTGTTTAGTGAAAATGTTAATGAAGTTCAAATAAACTGCAGTTTTTGTTGTTGGGTTGTATTTTTGTGGGATTTTTTGGTTGTTTTTTTTTTTTTTTTTTAAATCTAGTTTAAACATTTCAGATCCCTCCTTGATGAAAATAATGCATGAACCATAGCCTAGAATTAAACACAAGGAAAGGTTGAAGCTGGGTATAAAATGCAAACTCAAATCTATCAACTCTAGTCAGAACACATGATTTGAGTAAAGCATTTCATCCACCTTTATTACCTGCAGAGGAGAAGAGGCTCTGTGAAATACACGTGAGGAAGTGAGTGTGAAGGGAATGAAAAGGGATGAGACTTGGTCTGGTTGGGAATTTCATAAATTCAGCATTAAGTCTGGAGAACAAAGCTCATCTTGTCTGTGATGAGAAAGATGTGAAGGAGAGTGACTAATAGGAGCTAGGTTAGGAAGGCATCTGGGACACTGTGGAGGAGAGAGGATGGGGACAGGGTGGAGAGCATGGGGCAGAAGGCTGAGAAGGAATAATACCCACCATGGCCCACAGTTGTTAGAGCAGGTTCTTGGCAGAAATTAATGAGGGACTTGGGGCTTCTGGTGGTCAATGTGTCTCCACTGCCAGCACACAGGGACAAAACCTGTTAGTCAAATTATGTGTCACATCTCATCCTACTTACTAAGATGATGGTCCTCCCTAACTCTTGCCATGTCCGTCTTTACATTATCTGGGAGTGTCCAAAGGCTCCTAATGACCTATACAGTGGCAACATAACATCATATGGGGGGACTTCTATATTTCTAGTTTGGCTTTGGGTTTTTTTTTTGTAAGTACTGAAAAGCAGTAAGAGAATAGCCTCAAAAAAAAAAAAAAGGCTGAAATTGCAGGTCAGTTAATATATGTGTAAAAGCCTAAAAGAATAACTTCCATGAGAAGGCTGGTGCTGTGGATCTGGGAGGGGATGAAAAACAAACATCTCTACAGTTGATGTAAGTGCTGCATGAGACTTGTATCAGAGCATCTGTCAAAGCAGAAATTCTCCTGAAAAATAATCTTCATAGTTTATTCCAATATTTTATTTTGCCATCACTCTGAGCACTTTCAAATGTGCCCATTTAGGTTTTCTTCTTATTTAGTAGCACCTGGTATAGGAAATTAAAATTCTCCTTGTTTGTATTTAATCTCTATTGAGTAATCAGAAATTCTTTAATTCCTACTGCCACTTCAAGTCACCTCTGTAAATACCAGGAGTTGAAATCCTGACACAGCGAAATGAACAGGTTTGGTTTTTTTTGTTGGTTTTGTTTTGTTTTTTATTATTCTGAGTTAAACATTCTGTTATTTAAATGGACCAGAAATATAACTTCAGTTATTAAGTACCTAGAAACCATCAGCCAAATCCTGACTCGAGAATAATCAATGTAATGTCACCATTCATAGTGATTGGACTCTGTATTGACATAAAATGTGAGACAGGAATTGATTGGTTGATGTCTAATATAGCACAGTAGGATTTTATGTCAAAGAAAAGCATTAGAAACTGATATTTGAAAAGTTCTCAGAAAATGGGGAAAATCAACTTCTTTGTCACTTTTAATAGCTGACTCTTTTTTTCACAGTGCGAGAGATTTTTCTATGTAGAATATGGCAATTAAAAGAGGAACTGACCAACTGGTCAGCAGGACAAAATATGTACAAAATACTGATAGAGTTAAAGAGAATTAGCACGTGTTCTGTGTTTTAAGGGTGCTGATGTTTCAAGCTGTCTCTTTAAATCTATTTACATTGTCAGGAAGTGCTTGATTTTTCGATGTTTTTAAATAATAAGTTTGTTTGGTTTTGTCTTATGCAATGTTTAGTTTTTCCACTGAATTTTGAGTTTGACCTTTAGATCCTCTGAAAAGATAAAAATCAGATGGCACACAACCCTACTCCACTGTCAGGAGAGAATGATGACATGGCAGCACTGTTGAGTTCCAGCACGTGAGTTTGCATCAGAGCTTACAGGTTCTTTCCCTGATGTAGTGAGAAATGAATTTCTCAGAGTTTATAGACACAGGTGAAACCCTTCACCACCAGCTTGCAGGCAGGAATGCTTAACCTGACAGATAATTTCTGAAGATACTAATCACTGAAATCACAGGATTTCTGGTCTTTACATTTCACTGGATCAAAATGCCCTCTTCCCCCCAGCAAAAGGGTTTTCTTCCCTTTATTCACTGGATCTAAAGGTCTTGAAATTTCTTTCTTTCTCTCTTTCCATCCTCTCGCTTGTAGCTACATGGAGATACCCTTTCCTTCATCAGCTGGCCCACAGTATCCATTGCTTGGTTTTGATGCTCTTGGGATATGATTTTCTACAGACCTGTTACTTCTGTCTCTAGAGGTGATTTAGAAGTAGAAACCCTGTTGCCTTCAGTAAGAAACCAAATTTCTCATACTTTTTCCCATATAAAAAAAAATTGTCAGATGTGGCAGGTGTATCAGAGGAGGAACAGTTCATGGTATAAATTTCCAAATTTCTTTGAGCTCCTACTTCAGTCTGGGAGTTTGCATCTCATGAACTTTATCAGAGCCATTGGAGGGGAGGGGAAAATTCATGTGCACACACACTGGTGGGTGTTTTTGTGTGTACATGTGAACCCACCACTTTGCTAATAAACGTAACAATGGTGCTGCTCTTGATACTCATATGACTGCTACGGTAGTTAACTTTTCTGTGACAATAAGGAGCCAGTTTCAGGCTTCTGGGCTTTGAGGTCAAGTGAGGTCTGTAAGACGGTTCTGGGGGAAGTACTACAGCAAATACAGACGTCTTCTTTGAAGGGCTTACTATTTCATTACATAATAAAGAGAGCTCCACTTCTGACTCATTGTGTTCATTTATTTCCCCTTATATGTAAATGAAACCACAGAACTGTTTTGACTGGAGCTGGTTATTACATCCCTAGATAACCAGTCAGCAATTGGAAGCTTTGCTAAAGCTGAGGAGGTTATGCAAATTAGTGACTGTGTACTTCACCTCTGCCTGCTCTCAGAAGGAAACAGCAAAGTTTTTAACATAACACAACTGTCCTAGTATTTCAAAATTGAAAATTAAAATTGTTGAGGGGGAGAAATTGTGTATGCATGAGAAAAAGTCACTATTTTGAAATAATGTTCAGTGTCTAAAATGAGAAATGGAGGTAAAGAGTCTCTAGGACAAACCCTCATGGCTAAGTATTTGAACAGTGAATAGTGGTACCAGACATAACCTATATACAACTACACGCAATGTTATCTACTGATGCCTTGTTTGCATCATATGGTTTTATATGTGCTGATAATGGAAATGTACCTATGTAATTTCTGCCTTGCTTCCTAGGAATTCTGATACTGGCTGTAGCAAAAACCTGAGCACTACTGAATATGCCAAATGGGACCTTTCCAAGAAAGATGTCTCTGGCTCACCTATGAACACACGTACAACAGCAGTGGGAGATAATGTAGTCTTCACTGCCCTGACAAAAAAAAAAATAAAAATCAAGGCTATTCAGTAGAATCTGTGTCTCTCTCCCCATCTTTCCATTTCTGCAGATTTGTTGCATGTAAATAAAGCTGCAGAGCAGCTGAATGAAGTTGTATCTCACCTGCTCAGTCACAGGCATTCAAAAGAGATATTTGTGCATAAGATAGTGTAATGTTTCTGGGGTTCTTTTCTCCTCGTTTCTACTTCTTTTTGTGAATAATGAACCATAAGGAAAGGACACTGCAGATGCAGTCCTCTATAATGAAATGGTAATTATAGTATTATCACAGTGGAATTTCATGGCTGCTAGGGTTTTTAGCTCTGATGACTCTGTTCTCAAACCTATGGTTGTGCTCAGTCATCTCCCATTAGGCAGTTGTGAATAAACTTTACCCTCAGTTATTTATAACTCTACTGCAGATTGGAAGGTTCCTGTTTTCTTAATGACACACTTTGTTGAAGAGTTGACTTCTGTGGAAAGCTGTGTGGTGACTCCAGGAATACGGCTGCCTTCGTACCACATCCTGTGGCTGTTGTGTTTCTGCCAGCTGGCTCACGGGCAGCACCAGGATCACGATGCTGACCACAACCTGCAGTGTGACTGACCCTTTCAGTGAGCAGGACATTCCCTGCAGATCTGGATGGAAGTGTCCTTCCGTGAGGATGCTCGCTGTAGTTAAGTACTATGTTCAGTAAATTCATCTGGTTGGGGGGAAAAAAACATAGGCAGAAGGTAGCAGTTCATGTAAGGATACTATCTGATACATATCATTCTACTGCAAAATTTCTATTCCATGCAGTCTATCTACAACATTAAGCTACCTGCACTGAATGGCATTCTGTGATAAAAGTGGTTTCCTGCTGAACTCTAAATATGATTGAGATCTTGTTTATTTTGGGCAATATTCTTTGACAAGAGGATTTATTGTTCAGTTGTCAGACTAAAGTCCTCTGAAGTGATCCTTACTTTCAGATGTTAATTACAGGTGGAGGGAATTGAAACAGAACACCTAAACCTGATAATTTTATTACATACACAAACAAGGATTGCATAGGAATATTAATGTTTAATCTCTGAGGTAGTCAGGCGTGTGCTTATGGAAGAGATTCCGCAATGCAGGGCTTTCTCCTGCTGTTTCTCGCTTGCCTTAAAAATTCCGTAGCTAATTAGAAGATAGTACAGCTTTGCCTCACAGTATTAGAGGAATGTACGTTGTGGAGAGTCACAAGTAGCAAACACTTTGCTCAGTCAACAGAAGTCGGAGAAATAAGCAGCGAGCAGTAGGTGTGCTGCTCCCAGAGGGTGTTCCTTGCAGTCGCTATTACCGCGGAAGGGAAGTAATGTCATTTGTGGCTGGAACCCACATTTGATTGACTTTCTAGTGCCGGGGAAAAGTTTGGTGGAGGTAGGAAGAAACTCCAACATGAGCTCATTATGTTGATACCTATTGTGTAACTTTATTTATCTTTGCACAGAGGAATTGAATGTTTGTTTTGAGTACTCTAAGGAGAGTGCTAGAGGATTTTGCCTATAGAAAGAGACAAAAGAAAAAGCCAGTTAAATGTGTAAAGTTAAAAACTGAGTGACACATTTTGGGCTCAAATTGCTTATAAAGTGGATTTTGAGGGGTAATGAATCTTTATGCTCTGCAGCTCTGCTCTCTGGGGTTGGAGAATAAGTTTATTTTCCATCCTGTTAGTTCATTCTCCATCTAGATGGAGCGAGTGTCATGCCCCCCCCAGCCCAAACACCAAAAAAAAAAACCCAAAACAAAAAAAAAAGAACAAAAGAAAAGAAAAAAAAATTACAGTTAAGCTTCATGGAAGAATTAGGAAGTGACACAGAAGAGTCATCAATCACTGTGTGATAGCTGAAGGGGTTATTTATTTACTTAGCAGGATAGCATCATCCTCTTCTCCCTCAATGAGCTCTCATACATGCAAAAAGCAGTCAGTTTTAACTTGACCTGAGTATCGATAGTGCACTCTCATCTCTGAAGGTCCCTGTCGATAGGGTCACCAAAAAGACAGCCCTGCATTTCAGTTTTGGCAAAAACCTACCCTAAGTACAAACCCATGAACATTTTAAATGTGAAATATTTCCTTTTTTTTTTTTTTTCCCTCTGTCTCCTCAGAGAAAGTTAAAAAAGAAGTCTCATTCCAGCTCAAGTCCAGGAATTTACTGACACTGGTCAATGATTTCATCTGTGAGACAGACACTTTTTCTACAGACCTGTTGTGGGGCATTTACTCAGGATGATGTCATAGCCAAGGGAGGAGCAAGAGAGCACAATTCCCAATATGAGCAACTCCAGGCACATCCTCATACTCCATGGCACGATGGTAAGCAGAAACAAGTGTGCTCACTCTATGCAAGCAGTTTCATCATTCTTTTGGGAAAGTACTTGGTGGAAGTTCCCTCATGCAAGGCTTTCTCCTCACTTTGACACCTAAATTGTTTGCTGAATGGTAGTTATTGACCAACCCGTGATCTCACCTGAATAAGGAACAGTCAGTAGGTTCACACCCAATATCTCAAGATGCCCCATAATGACATGAAAAGCTATTTGCTTTTGCCTTGCTCAAAAAGAAATGTAAGCAGTCACCTCCTTTCTTGTTTTGCTCCCTCTGTGCCCTGGGTCCAATGATGTTGCTCATGGGCAGTGAGGAGTGAAGGACAGAGATCTCCCCTTCTGCTCCTTACCTTTTTGCATCTGGGCAGCTCAGCAGAGACCTGTTCCTTGGATGAAGCAGCTTGATCTTAATGTCTTCACCCTCCTACACTCTTCCTCGCATCTGAACATAGCTGACTCAGTGTTCACCTTCTTAACTGTTTGTTTGCTGTTGTGTCCTCTGAATTCGGCTATTTAGGAAGCTGCAGAACAATAGCAATAACAACAGTGGAGTATGTGACAGTGTCTGTTATTCCACTGCTGCCAAGTCCTAGGACAAGGCATCGCAATGGACTTTGATGTGTCTTGTGCCATATGTAGTCCCAGACACAGGACAGTACAGTGTAACTACCCTCTTGTTTTTTCCCTTTGTCACAGTGTTTGGGGTGAGGTAGATGTTCAGATATTTCAAGGTTAAAATTGGAAATAAACCTCGGGATTTCTCAGACGTTTTAGAAGCAATACATCTAAAAAAAACTTGCATTCTTTAATTTCTTTGTTTCCAGTCACATTTTTATCATTTGCTACCATTCTAGCATCTGTAACACTGTTGAGTATGATTGTGTCCAGCACATGGATCAGTCAGCAGCTGAACAGCAAAAAAATTTCTGTTTAGGTACCAGTGTGTGCTTGGTCTTAACCAACCTAAACATCTTCCTCATGTTCTCTGCTACTGTTTGAGGTGGGATATTGAGTTCAACTGACTTTTGGTCTCATGTGGGCCATACATTCTTATTCTTTGCTTCATATTTTACTTTTTGTTGTTGTTGTGAGAAAACCTAAGGGTGTTTAGAACTGTTAAAGCATGAAGTAGTTTTTAAAATGTAGCATGATACAACAAAATCTACCAGCAAAAGAGTAACTTCTACAAGATCCAAATCTGAGCCAAAGATCAAGATTCTGTGTGTGTCCGTAGGGGCTCAAAAACCCTGTTGCTGTGGTTAAGTATGAAATAGCCTAATTCTCATTAACCTTCTAATAGTCTGTATGTTTACACAGCTGGGAATGAGACAGACAAAATACAGTTAAAAAGTAAAGACTCTTTCTTATGTCTCTTTCCTCTGTCTGTTTAATTACTTTTGGCTGCAGAGACATTGTATTAGTGGTAAAATACATTTTAAAAAGATCCCTCTTTCAAATAAAACCAAGATAAATTCAGTTAACTGAATTTATCATAACAAGGACTGTTCAGCAGTTTAAAACCTGATGAAAACTGACACTTTTGAGAAGAAAAAAAAAAAAGGACCTTCCATCTTAGGACTACAGTAAATAATTTTGTAATAAAGGACATCTTTTTTCAGGGACAATAATTTTTAAAAGTAGAAAAATGTAATACAACATGACAGCACAGTGCAGTACTACACAAGTATGGTTTTGTACTGAAGGAAGTGACACTGAAAAAATAACTTTTTGTGCTTCCATTTGTTTAAATTTACAAAGAAATACCTTGGGAAATTATTGAAATATTATTAGAGTTCAGAGCTACTCTAAACACCTTTTTAATGGCCAAAGTTAAGGAAATCTACTGCGCACTTCCAACTTCAACTCCTGTTGCTGGTCTCACTATTGGTTTGCTGCATGATTAACTATATGAAACTAACTACACAGAGAGAACAGAATATGTTCATTTTCTGTCCTTGAAATTCCATGACATATGACTCAAGGGGATATCAAAAACCTGGGTTTCATATTTCTTCAAATTTTCCCATGGAATTTCAAATTTAGACTACCGTGGGGACCTTTACTCTTCTAAAAGCTCATTCATAAGCATTGTAGAATGGGCTGTGGGCCATTTTGCAAACATTTGTTGCACAGAATATACCAAAAGAAGCCTAAGGCATGTATTCAATCCATAAATATGCCAGAGGATAGACCTAGGCCTGCTGACCCACTCTTCAAGAAGGCAGGCAGCACGCTTCAGGTCTGATTCTGAGCTGTTTAAAAAACAGTGGAAGTTTTTCCTATCCTCAAGTCCAGTGGCTCCAGGTTGTTTCAGCCAAAGCCTGAACACATGGGGCAACCTTTCTGCAGGCACTTTAGTTAGATCAAAGAAGTCTGAAATAAGTGTTCCTGTCTAAGCATTGTAGCTTTAGTACCCAAGAGGGGTTTTTTTTGTGAACACTGGTGCAAAAACTGTTTTCACTGACATCTGTACTGAAACCCCCATTATACTAGAGGGAGAAGGGTTAAGCCTCTGCTGTTTTCTCTTTAAATATGGAACATTCATTTTTCCACTGTACAAAGTCTGTTTAAATTCACATTAATCCAAATTTGTCGTCTATCAGGAGTAGAAAATAAAAGCCAAAAAAAAAAGCTTTTCTTTCAGCTTCCTTTTAAGAGTATGCTGCAAAGTTCCAAAAACTGCTCAAGGTTACTTTAGCTTTTGCAGTTTATTAACATAAAAGATATGTAAAGTTTTGAATTGCATAGTTTTAATTAGTCCTAGACTAGTACCAAGCGACCTTATTATTTCTGTAATTATAGTATTAAAAAATCTCACAATTTTTCAGGGACTCTTTTCTTACTATGACAGGCTTCGATTTACTTGATAACACATGAGATTGAATGCTCAGTTTAAAATTTTTAGCAAAATCAGTTTCTGGATATTGTGGCTACAAAGAACAGCTGACAAGTGTAACTTGGCTCCATCCTGAATGCTAAATACAAGACCAGCTTAAGACAGAAAATATTGTTTCAAGAATAACTCCCTGGAGAGATAATATCCAAGGACTGCAGAAGGCTAGCAGGGCTGTAGCCCCTCCTGGGCACATTTATTCCAAATGTTATCTGGTACATAACAGCAGGGAGTATTTGCCAGTCCACAGTCCCTCTCTTTTCCCTATTCTACTGGGGCTGCTAGAAACTGCTCCTGAATTTTTAGCACTCAGGGTTGGTAATGCTGTAGTCCCACTTATTACAGCGTGACCACAGCAAAGCTAACATTCACAGAAGTTTCAGAAACAAATGTCACATCACAAAGCACTCACTGGAATAATTTCAGAAATTTCCTTTTCCTTTTAGATGTTGAGGGATGGTTCAGTGGTTCATTTGTGAAACATCTTTGCTTTCCAAATAGGCCTTGTATGACATCATTCATTACTTCATTCATTAACAGTCATGGGAGGTTTTAAAGCTCTTATTACATAGTTTAAAATATCTTTTCACCACCTTAAGGAACTTGGAATTTTCTGACAGATAAAAAATGATGCAACGAGACGCCTAGATCACAACGGGGCACTGAATCTTACAGCAAACTCTTGGCATCCCTTACAAGATGAGGTCCCATTTTTGGTTTGAGTCTCTATAGGCTTTATTATAAAATAAATACATACATGGTAATTACATAGCAAAACAGGAAGATGTTATGACTTGCTTTTTCTTCCAGATATATCCCTGTGTACTTTATGTCCATCTTTCCCTTCAAAAGAGTAATAAAAGCAGGTAATAGAAGTATTTTCCATACTGATTACACTTTGTACTGACATACATGCACCAAGAGTACAACTGAAATTCTGTCCATGCAGTATTTCATACATAGATGTCAGCTTGCTTTGCTGGGATCTTGAGCTGGAACAGCAGTTGCATGGCAGTAGTTAGCACAGTCCAACCTATGCTCCCTCTTAAGAAAGGTTCAGATCTTCTTGTGAAATACCATGTAAACATAGACTTTGTCAATGGAACTGCTAGCAAGAATAACTCCTCTGCTCTGCTTGACTTTGCTCTCCTCTCATTAATGCCATGATA